>JAJOOG010000307.1:0-65231 GCA_029582565.1 Solanum infundibuliforme | reverse complement strand
CAATTTTAATTCGGCCACGTCATTATTTTTTTATAATAAAAAATCAAAAATCTGAAAAAAATAATGACGTGGCCGAATTAAAATTGGCCACGTGGCAAAAATGGTTTTGCAAAACCACCGTTAAAAAATAATGGCATGAATGAGCCTTTTCTTAAACGGTAATGGCATAGATGAGCCAAACTTTTAACGGATGGCATAAATGAGCCTTTTCTGAAAGTTCGATGGCATATTTGAGCCTTTTCCCTATTAAATATGATCAAAGTACAAGGAAGACTCTACATAACTATAAATAAATAAAAAATTATTGTGTAAATTATCTAATTACTTGCCCCATTAATGTAATTAGGGGTGTTCATGGTTCGGTTTGGATCGGTTATTGGTTAAAACCAAAACCAAACTAAAATTAATCGGTTTTTAAATTTCTAAAACCAAACCAAACCAAATAAAAAAAATAACCGCCGATTTGGTTATTGTTGGTTTGGTTCAATTTTTTTGGTTATTTCGGTTTGAAAGTATATAATTTGTTGAGAGCATATGCATCTCGATAGACACAAATACATAGTACATAAACAATCCATAGAAAAACTATTGTGAATTTAATTAAGGAATACTAGTCATAAAACAATTCAAAGAGGATTAAAAAAACTCATTAAGTTGTTAGAAGACTTATTTCTAAAAAGAGAAAGCAATTTATATATGTAGTGGAAAATCAATACTAGCAATCTAGCAGAGTTGTCTTGGATAGATATATAACATTGAATTTTGCATGATGTGGGCTTATGGCAACTGAGAATTTTTCCTAATAAACCAAAAAAAAAAAATCTGTGCTCCAAACTGATCAATTATCATCTTCTTTAGCTTAACTTGAGCTCTAAATTACTCAATGCTCAAAGTAGTGTCAGGATATTCTGGAAAAAAAATACACTATATTAGGTAATATTTACTAACATAAATATGATCTAACTTTTTTTTTCTTTTGAAAAGACAACAAGAATAAGTAAAAAGTTCTATTATGGATCAAATTTTAAGAGCCAAAATAAACTAGAAGAAAGAATTAATAAGCTGTAAAGTAGTACTTTTTGCAACTATTTCAAGTTTTTGAAATCAAAATTTCAGAACCAATAAAAGAAATGGAAAGAGATAACTAGAAGTTGTAAAATAATACCTTTTTCAACTATTTCAAGATTTTGCATTTCTTGTAAAAGATCTTCAATCTTGCATTCTGTAGATGCTGAACGTAAATTGTTGACTACAAACAAGAGCTTCAGCCGTCTTTGGTGATAATGAACTTCGATAACAATCAAGAATGCGACCACCAGTGCTAAAAACAAATGTAGGAATAGCCAGTATATCTGTTGCAATTCTAGAGACTATTGGATATCTTTCAGATGAAGCTTTCCACCAAGTTAAAATATTAAAATCCTTAATCTTCTCTACATCGTCCTCTAAATACTTGTCAAGATCAGATTTATCATCAACATTATTATTTTCTTTTTCAAGAAATTTCTCCCATTGAGATTGCCACACATCAGAAGTATCCATTGCACTACTAACTTCACTCACTGCATCAGTCTGATCTCCAACAGTTTCACAAGAAGTTCCAACAATAGAATTTTTGTAATGATTATATAAGCTAGTTAAAGTATCTGTTACTTTGGTAGATTTACTACATCCCTCCACAGAATTATAATAATTCTTAAAAATAAACTTCACATACTTCATTTTGAAACGAGGATCCAACACAACGGCAACGAACAACAACATATTCATATCATCAAAATCACCCCAATATTTATCAAACTTACCTTTCATCTTCTTAGCCATACCAGTCAAAAGAGAATCATCACACTTTGAATAATTGACAATTATGCTTTGAAGATTAAAAAGCTCATGAAAGAAAGTATTTGAAGTAACATGTAAAGTACTCGAAAACTTCAAAGTGGTTTGATAGAAAATCTCCAGAAACTTGAGAAATACATTCACATCTCTCCAGTCTTCTGAAGATGGATGCTCTATCTTTCCACCTGAGTCAAGACAATATTTAAAGTACTTATGATCATCAATATACATTCTTGAAAATGCCTTTTCAAATTTGACAGCAGTATTTAACATCAAATATGTAGAGTTCCACCTCGTCTCAACATCCAAACTCAAAAGTCCACGAGTATCTAGTTTAACCTTTTCAACATATGACTTGAAATAAGTAGTTCTTGCACAAGAAGACTTAACATATTTCACAGCATTTCTTACCCGGGAAATAGACTTATTTTGTTCACTCAATCCTTCTTTCACAATCAAGTTTAGAATATGGGCATTGCACCTAACATGTAAAAAAATATTTTCCATGATAACACCTTTCCAATCACTAATTCTCCCTTTTAAGTGTGTGATTGCTGCATCATTAGCTGTTGCATTATCAAGTGTTACTGTAAGTAGATTTTCTATTCCCCAATCTAACAAACAAGATTCAATAGCTTTTGCAATAGTCTCACCTTTGTGATCTGGAGTTTGAAAAAAATTCAGTATCTTTTTTTGCAACTTCCACTCATCATCAATCCAATGGGCAGTAATGACCATATACGTAAAATTTTGGAGTGAAGTCCATGTGTCACTAGTAATACAAACACGCTGAACTTTAACAAGTCTTTTAGGCTTTTGTTTTTCTTCTTGATAAATTTTTAAGCATTGTCTAGCAACAGTAATACGAGACGACAACTCATAATTTGGCAAAATAAGCGATATTAGTCTCTTAAAGCCTTCACCCTCAACGACTCTAAATGGTTGTTCATTGATTATAATAAACTCGGCAATGGCCCTCCTGACTTCGGTGACATTATAAACAACCTTCTCCAAATCTACTGCTCCCCCTCTTTTAATAGGTTTAAGAGTTCTTTGCTTTTTATCAAAAGACTTGAAAGGGTATTTTGTACACTTAGTAAGTAAATGTCCCCAAAGATTAGAAATCCCATTCTTACTAGTCCATTTAAAGTCTTTGAAACAGTACTTACTTTTTGCCTTCACTTCACCCACTTTACTGGTAATCTCTGAAAAATGATCCTAAACTTCAGAGGTTTTTCTACCACTTTCCTCATTGTCCAGAGTTGTTCTTTTCTGTTTCTTTGGAGGATTGTTCAAAGAAGAAGTTTTTGAAAAATTACCTTTTGCTTGAGTTTTATCCGTTGTAGAATTTTTTACTTGAGGTTGAACTTCCAAATCTTCCAAATCTTCAACCTCTACTGGTCGTTTCATCTGAAATTCATATAGAAAAAATAAATATAAAAAAATCTCAATTTTGAAGTCATGCTCTCTAGATTAAAATTAGTTAAAATCAAGAATAAATATAATATAGAAAATTACCTTCAATCTTCACTTTTTCCTTGTATTTGAAGTTGAGAACTTAAGAAGTTGGAGAAGAAAATATCAATAAGACTGAAGAAGATGAAGAGAAGGAGAAGAAGGCTGCTGTGAAATTTTTTTAAAAAGAAAAAAAAAGAAGAAAGCTGCGCTGCAAAGAAGAAAGTTGCGTATACTTTTTGCAAAAAACTGCACTGTGAATTTGTGATGTAGGGTAGGTAAAAATCACTTAAATAATAAATTTTGATGGAGTTAGAATTAGGGTTTTAATAGTTGGGCTGAAATTTAAGTGCTGGGCTTGAAAAAAAGATAAAGTTAAAGACTTAAGTTAATTAAAATTTAATAAAATATTTATATTTTATTTATGAATGATATATAAATAATTATAAAATTTATATATATAATTTATTGGTTCGGTTCGGTTATTTTGCGGATATTTTTTAGTAAAACCAAAACCAAACCAAATAGAATCAGTTTTTCAAAATGTAAAACCAAACCTAACCAAATCCAACTAAATATCGGTTTTTTTTATCGGTTTGGTTCGGATTGCGGTTCGGTTTGGTTTTTTAACCATAACCATGAACAACCCTACATGTAATGGAATACTTGGTGTGATTAGTAAAGTTTCTGCCACGTGACAAGGACGTTGGGGGTTTGAGTGGTGGAAACAAACTCCTATAGAAATGTAGGGTAAGACTGCATAAGACAATTTGTATGTCTTTCTGTAAGCAATTCTAAAGTTATCTCCTTCCTAACAACATTTCCCTCACTACACTTCCAATTTCATAATTGAGTCTCATTCCTTACTAACAAACACTTTATAATCTTATCCAATGGCTGGTGTCATCAATCGAGCCTCACAATTCTTTCTCATCATTTAGACATTCCACACATGTGGAATTTAATAAGAATTGGAACTTATTGCTTAAAGCTCAATTCTAGGATTAAGAGTAGAATGAACATCTAACTTCTTAAATGTCTGTGTGGCCTATCAATTTTATATGTGGTCGTCAACAAACCATAGTATGTTTTCCTTTTATAAGAGACATGAATTCAGTACAAGTGATATATCATTAAGGAGCTAGATTAAAGGAAAACCTTCACAATTAACTCAAAATATTGTTCTTTCTCTTCATAAATAGTGTGGTGCTATGTTCTGGATTTGATAGTCAAACAATATATCAGTTATAGTGATCTATGAAGTAAATAATTGACCCACAACTATATGATAATTGGTGACAAATATGTCGCTACCGTTTTTTTTAAATGTATGAAAATTATTGGAATTGAAAAATAATAAAAAAATAAAATAATATTATGGTACTTCTTAAATTTCCATGGAAAAGCTCTACCGCCTAAAAAAACTCATAAATTTTTTACTCTAAATACCCATATGGAATCTCATACAATATTTCACCCTAAATACCCTAACTATTGAAGCCCAAAGACATTTCACCTTAAATAACCCACTTATTGATGAATCCTGAATGGGAGAGGGAAAATTGAGATGTACACCCACTGCTCTGTTATCAATCGAATATCTGATAACTAGAGATCATCTAGAGAGGACACAAATAACCCAAACTTTTTCAAGTACTTGGCATGATTTGTGCAGATCATAGTAAACGAGTGATGCTTGTATAAATCCTTCAATTCATTTTTCATCCGAACCTGAGTGGCCATTGAAAGTCTCCTTTCATGGTTGCAATAGATGGAGGGATCAACAAATAAAATGGAAAGAATAGGTTCAAACGATGGAGTCTTTCCATCACCATCTATGAAAAGCTACATGTATTTATGGAGCTATCAAGAGTTCAATTTATATAGTCTAGAAGGATCAAGATTTGATTTTTGGGTTGGTAGAAAGGTGAAGTTGTGAGACTAACAATTTTGTGTTTTCGTGGGGTGAAGCTACTATTACTCTTGAAGATATGTCTATTTTTAGAGGCTTCTCTATTTTGAGTAACTCTGTTTTGTGCCCCCCTTAATCCCTTGATTTGGCAGAGATTGAAGAAAATCTTGAAAGTGTGCGAATCAAGCTTATCAGATTGAAGACCAATAATCAAACTAGATGGTTAAATTTTTTCAAGAATAGTGGTTGGGATTTTGAGCATGAAGCTTTTCTTTCTCTTTGGTTATTAAGATTTGTGCTTCCAAGTAAAATAAGTTCTTTTGTTTTCTCAATAGCTATTACTCTGGCAAAAGGTATGTGACTAGCGCTAGTCTCATACCTCTAGCCAGGTTAATAGCTATTGGAAAAACATGAGCACCTATTTTACCTGGAAGCAAAAACTTGATAACCAACAATCTACTTTGATTATTAGTCTTCAGTCTGATAAGCTCCCTTTGCGCATTTTCAAGATTTTCTTCAATCTCTACCAACTAAGGGGATTGAAGGGGGTACAAAACAGAGTCACCCAAAATAGAGAAGCCTCCAAAAATCATCATATCTTCAAGAGTAACAGTAGCTTCACCCCACGAAAACACAAAAATGTTAGTCTCACAACACCACCTTTTTACCAACCAAAAAATCAAATGTTGATCTGTTTGGACTCTATAAATTGAACTCTTGATAGCTCCATAAATCCATGCAGATTTCCATACAAGGTGATGGATAGACTCCATCATTTGAACTCGTTCTTATAATTTTATTTGTTGATCCCTCCATTCGTTGCAACCATGAAATGAGTCTTTCAATGGCCACTCAGATTCAAATAGAAAAGGAATTGAAGGATACATACTAATTATATGTTACACTAGTTATTAAATTATAGGCTCAAATGAATTGATTTAAAAAAGGAAAATACCTAAGAAGTTCATACAAATATCACTCATTCACTATGATCTGCACAAATCATGCCAAGTACTTGAAAAAAATTGGGTTATCTTTGTCCCTCTCTAGGTAATCTCTAGTTATCAAATGTTTGATTGATAACAAAGCAGTAGGTGCAGATCTCAATTTTCCCTCTCCCATTCTGGATTCTTCAAAAGTTGGGTTATTTAAGGTTAAATGTCTATGAGCTTCAATAGTTAGGGTATGTAGGATGAAAAATTGTATGAGTTTCCATATAGTAGTTAGAGTGAAAATTGTATGAGTTTTTTTTATGCGGCAGAGCTTTTCCATTGAAATTTAAGCAGTATTATATTATTATTTTTGGTTTTTTTTGCAATTTTTAATCAATCTTATACAGATTAAAAAATAGTAGGGACATGTTTACCACCAAATATAATATAGTGGAGACAACGTGTACGTTGCCACACACACTTTTGGAGACGAAAATCTTTTCAGCGCGAACGACTGATATCCTGGGCATGCACGTTCATGTGCTTGCTGCCGCGTTCGCGAGCGGCTGGCCTCGCGGTCGCACTACAACAAATGTGATATTTAGCTACAAAATTATTAGGTACGACACAAAATTCGTTACTAATTATTCATCTTTTGTGACAAAATTTTATTCCGTGTTTAAATGCATGAGCAATATACTTTTAGTGATGAAACGTATAATTTCGTTGAAAATTTTTGTCCTCTAAAATTTTCCACCAAAAATAATTTGGCGCCATTTATTAAGTGTCATCAACGACAAATTTTAAGTTATTAGTGACACAGGATATTGTCGCTAATAATGCATTCAATTTGTGACGAACTATTGTTTGTCTTAAAATAGTTATAATTTTTTATACGAAAAAAGTTTCGTTATAAAAAATAACCTGTTGCAACAGCGACAAATAAAAGTCCGTGGTTAAAGGTTGTAAGCTTTAGCCACAAAATTTTATACTTATTTGTGACGTTAGTTTTTGTCACTAATAAATAAGCAATTAGTGAAGATTATTTTATTGTCTCTAATCAACATAGTATTTAGTGACGATCATTGTTTTGTCACAAAATATGCAATAATAAAATAGTGACGACTTGTAGACGAAAAATTAACTATTTTCTAGGAAAAAAATCATAGATAAAAATAACGTTATATTTGCTACTTGTTTATGATTTACAACACTACAAGAGAAAGGGTTAATAACTACCAATATTTAGCGATGAGTCGAGAAACTTGTCGTAAATGTACCCTTTTAGATACAAGTTTTTATTGTGGTTGTGAATTATTTGATTTTTGAATAACTCAAGGAAGGGAATATGTTCCTTAAATTGATTAAAAAAAACTAGTCCCTAATACTCTCTGTGGATTCACTTATAAAAGATGAAAGGTAATTTTTTTTTTACAAATAGCCATTATAATAAACTTAATTAGGATCCTTAGTATAGTTTGCATATTTACGGGTTGGAGCTATAGTTTAAGCTGCAATGCGCAACCTCATTTTTATAATTCACACCTAATTTGTATAATTCACGTGTATTTGTATAATTGAGTAATTTTTGTCTGTATTTGTATAAATTGGTTAGTATCAATTGATTTGTATTTGTTTTTGTATAAACTACTTTTGATTGATTAAATCGGTTGATAATTGCAGTTTTGGTTGAATAAGTGTTTGTACAAATGAGTACCTTTTTGGGTACTTATGCTACACTTTGCATCTTTTAGTGATGCAGGTCCTAGTACTAGCTATCAGCGATGATCCTTCATGTCATCTTTTGCAACTTTTGGATATTAAAGACGAGGGTGAGCACTTCACGTCCTGCACCCGCATGTCTCCTTTTGTACATATTTTCACGGCCCGAGGCCACCCCTGGACGTTAACACGGGACCTAGGATCATGAGTGACCCCAATCTAACCTGAGTTGGCATATCATAAGCATACTAGATAAATTGAAGTAAGAAAATACTGTGCGGAAGGTTAAAACATCATATAAAATGATGGGGAATACCCATTACTATATGAATAAATAAACTATGAGTTAAATGACAACTAAAAGATCAAACTGCAAGCTAAAACTGAATCTAACTATGTCTGAAATAAAGCCTCTAACTGACTAGAGATGCTGGAACATGTCTCAGTTAAATTTAGCAAAACTAAAACTGAAAGACTGAACGTAAAAGAAACATGTCTGTCGTCCTCGGAGAAGGAGGACTCACCACTGATACTGTCGAGCTGAAGATCGGGAATTGATATATATGTGATCTGAATGCTTAGGATCTAAACCTACATCACGAGAAGATGTAGCGCAGAGTATGCGCCAATACTTGAAAGGTACTGAGCATGTAGGATAGAATAAATCTGAACAATATACATAACTGAACAAAGTATACTGAGCAATTATATAAGATAAGCATGATAACTATACTGAAAAATATTGAATATGAACTAAACTAAATGCAATGACCAAGTTTATAGCATACTGAAATTGAATGCTGAACTGTAACTCCTAACTTGGCCAATGCACTATAGTCTGACTGTGGGAGCTACTAATAACCGACATAAAACCACGTGAGCTAAACATGGAGTCCGATGTATACTCCCCATAGAGAGGACCCTGTATATCCTGCCAGAGGTATAGAGGCATGACTAGCGTGATCACTAAACTGATGCCCACAGAGGGGACTTATAAACCTACGGGGGCACGTAGTTTTGGGACTTTAGGGTGACTTACCCTAGTCCAACTCGGTATAAAGCCTACTCCCAACTGAATATGTGTAAATTATAGCATAACTGAAGTAAAATGGATAGCTCAATAATCTGACATGCAAATTTGAAAATGCAATATTTATTTCTGATAATGAAATATTCGAAAACTGAGGCATGTATCTCTGTTTATCTGTCCTACCTAGTGTATTTCATGAACTAAAAGAAAGACATAACTAGGGTTCTGAGTTTATTGAAAAATCTACACAAAAGCAATTCTAAGACATGATAATCTGACTGAGAACGTTACAATAACAAAATCTTAGTAATCTGCTAAAATTCTAGAAACCCTAGGCTAGATAGTATGGAGGGAATCAAGAATCTTAATAAATTCTAGGAACCCAATGGGTGAAAGGAACCTACTAGTGAAATCCCACATACCTGGTGACGAAATTCATGGAGATTTTTTTTGATTTTGGGGCTGGAACTGAAGAAAAACTTGTTGCGTCTTGGAGAGGGTTGGTCGACTCTTTCTCCTTCTTTTAGTTCAACTTGATGAATTTTCGGAGAATGAGTTGACTAGGGTAAGTTCTAATTAAGTTACTAGGCTAAAACTGACTAAAACGTGGTTGTTTAGCGGTTAAATGACATAGTTTAGGTGTTCAACACATAAGGAAAAGACCAAACGACACCTGACTTAAAAGCTGTCGGGGCTAACCGACGGACTAACTGTCCTGTCAACCGCCGACTGGTTTCTGTAAGGGGCTGTTGAGGGGTCTGATCCATGGACCAGGACCACGACCCATGGTCTGACCTAAAGTCCTTGGGTCCGGCCGTGGGTCAACGCTTAGACATTTTTCTAGATTGTTTCTGGGTGGGCTGCAGATGGCCATCCACGGACCCCATCTATAGTCTGTGGGTCACCCTACGGTCCGTGGATGGTGCCCGTCGTTGGCCCTTGGAACTTTTTATTTCTACAATCTGGTCTGTGTAGGATATGGGTGTTACATTATCTCCCTCTTGGGAACATTCGTCCTCAAATGAAGATTAACTTAAGTGAATATGGAGGGGAAGAGCTGCAACCCTACTACTAAATACTGGAAACTGAAATCTGACTGAACTAAGTTCTAAGAACATGAAAATACGCTGAAAATGCAAGTACTCCTCAAGGAACATGAGACTAAGACAGAATCTACGCATGAATGACTGAAAAGCTGGAGAGGAACTATTACCGCAAGCTGGAATGGAGTCGGAAGGAAAGAGGATACTTGGCCTTCATGGATGATTCTGCTTCCCAAGTAGCTCCCTCTACGGACTGACTACTCTACAAAACCTTAACTGAAGCGACTTATTTGTTTCTCAACCTTCGAACCTGACAATCAAGAATCCTAACTGGCAGATCTTAATAAGTGAGACTATCCTTCATAACCACACTTTCAAATGGTACTATAGATGCTGGATCACCCACACACTTCTAAAACAGCGAAATGTGAAAGACCGCTTGCACTAGTTCTGCTGGCAATTCTAACTCATAAGCCCTTTACTAACTCTTTTCAAGATCTTATAAGGGCCTACATATCTAGGACTAATCTTCCCTTTCTTGCCAAATCTCATCACCCCCTTCATAGGTGACACTTTCAGGAAAACCCAATCATCAATTTGGAACTCCAAGTCCCTTCTCCTTACATCCGCATATGACTTCTGGTGACTCTAGGTTGTCTTAAGTCTATCTCTAATGAGCAACTTTTTCCATGGCATCATGAACCGAATCTGGCCCTATCAAGGCTGCTTGAGTACCAAGACCTTTCTGAAAAGACTTCTAGAAATGAGAGGTAAACTAAGGACCTCTATCTATGATGATAGATAAAGGAACCCCATGCAACCTGACTATCTCATTAATGTAGCTTGGCGTAGTCCTCTGCCGAATGTGTCATCTTAATAGGTAAAAAATGCGCAAACTTAGTAGCTTTATCAACTATCACCCAAATGGAGTCATGCTGTCTGCGAGTACGAGCTAAACCTGTAATGAAGTCCATGTTGATCACTTCCCACTTCCATGTAGGAATTTCAATCTCTTAAGTCATACCTCCGGGTTTCTGATGTTCTACTTTCACTTGCTGACAATTAGGGCACTAAGCCACAAAATCTGCTATATCCCTTTTCATACCATTCCACCAAAAGACTTCCCGTAGATCACGGTACATCTTAATAGTGCCCAGATGAATAGAATACTTGGAGTTATGGGCTTCTGCAAAAATCTCCTGTCTCAACTCACACACCTTAGGAATACATAAAGGACCCTGATAGCGAAGCACAAAATCTCCCCTTGGGAGAAAACCTCAACTCTCTACTGATGAACTGCACCCTTCAGTTGAAGCAATATAGGTTCACAGTCTTGCTTTTCCTTAACCTCCACTACCAATGAAGATACTGATCCATTCTGAACTGTTACACCACCATCTGACATGCTCATAAGGCGATCTCACAAGTGAGCAAGCCTATGAACATCCTTTGCTAATTCCTTTCTTTCTTCCTCAATATGTGCTACACTACCCATAAATAGTCTTCTAAGAGCATCTGCTACTACATTGACCTTACCAGGATGGTGAATCACATTCATATCCTAGTCCTTAAGGAACTCAAGCCATCTCCTCTGGCGAAGATTCAACTCTTTCTCGATGAACACGTACTGAATGCTCTTATGGTCCATGAACACATCTACGTGAACGCCATACGAGTAATGTCTCCAAATTATAAGTGCAAACACTACTGCTACAAGCTCGAGGTCATAAGTCAGATAGTTCTTCTCATGCACCTTAAGATGTCTAGAAGTATAAGCTATAACCTTACCTCGCTGCATGAACACACAACCTAGGCCGACTTTGGAGGCATCACAATAGATCAAATAACTGTCTGAACCCTCTGGTAGAGTCAAAACATGAGTTGTCGTCAACCTAGTTTTCAGCTCTGAGAAGCTCTTTTCACAAGCATCTGACCACTAAAACTTAGCCTTTTTCTGAGTCAACTTAGTGAATAGAGAATCTATGGATGAAAATCCTTCTACGAACCTTTTGTAATAACCAGCCAAACCCAATAAACTTCTGATATATGTAGGAGAGGTAGGTCTGGGCCATTGTTTCACTGCTTCTATTTTTTGAGAACCCACTCAGATCCCTTCACTAGACACTATATGACCAAGGAAGCAATAGATTGTAACCAAAACTCACATTTGCTAAACTTAGCGAATAACTTGCGATATTTGAGAGTTTGCAGGACAACCATCAAATTATTCCTATGCACTTCCTCATTCCTAGAGTAAATGATGATATCATCAATAAAGACGATAACGAACAAGTCCAAATACTGCTTGAACACTCTGTTCATCAAATCCATGAAAGCTGCAGGAGCATTTGTTAGTCCAAATGACATAACTACGAATTTATAATGACCATACCGAGTTCTGAAGGTTTTTTTAGGGATGTCAATATCTCTGACTCTAAGCTGATGATAACCGGATCTGAGGTCTATCTTTGAGAAATGACTAGTACCCTAAATTTGGTCAAACAAGTCATCAATCCTAGGGATAGGGTACTTATTCTTGATTGTGACTTTGTTCAACTGCCAATAGTCAATGCACATCCTGAGAGAACAATCTTCCTTTTTCACGAACAACACTAGCGCACCTCATGGGGAAATACTAGGTCTGATGAAGCCCATATCTAGAAGGTCTTTCAACTGCTCTTTCAATTCCTTAACCCTAACTGGAGCCATTCTCTAAGGAGGAATGGAAATAGGTTGGGTATCTGGAAGGAGATTAATTCTAAAGTCGATTTCTCTTTTGGAAATACTTCTGGGAACTCATTAACTACTGGAACTGACTTAAGAGTTGGGGTTTCGGAGCTTGTATGCTTAACCCGGATTAGATGATAGAGATAACCCTTAGAGATCATCTTTCTGGCCTTAAGGTAAGAAATGAATCGATCCATAGGCGTTAAGCTACTACCCTTCCATTCTAACACTAGTTCTCTTGGAAACTGAAAATAAACGATCCTAGTTCTATAATCGATTTGAGGCATAACACGACTGTAACCAATCCATGCCTAGAATGATATCGAAGTTTACCATTTCTAACTCTACAAGATCTGCTGAGGTGACTTTCTGAGAGACTGTGACAGGGCAATTTCTGTATACCCGTCTAGCTATAACTGGGTCACCAACTAGAGTAGAGACTGAGAAGGGTTCTGAGAGAATTTCTAGACTGACATCGAAGTTGACTGCTACATAAGGAGTTACAAAGGAAAGAGTAGCCCCTGAATCTAACAAAGCATAAACATCTAAGTTAAAGACACGTAACGTACCAGTGACCACATTAGGAGAATCTTCCTAATCCCGACGAGCCTTGAGAGCATACAACTTGTTTTGGCGCTGACCGCCACCTGTACCAGATAAGTTACCCTGCTTAGTCGGGCGACATGTTGGTGCTGCTAAAGTTGTAGACTGAGCGCTACCATTATTGCCTCCTTTACCCCATTTAGAAGAAGGACAATCTCTCAACCTGTGACCAGACTGACCACACCCAAAACATCTTTCCTTTCCTGCAAGACATACTTTGGACAAGTTGGGTAGGTTCTGGTGCCTGAAACACTTCCCTGAAACTTAGAGCCTGATGCCCTACCTTTCTGATCCTATCGAAACCTGTATGATAGAACACTAGCTAGTGAAGGTGCTGGAGCTAGAGATTTATGTTGAAACTGTGAGCGATTTCCACCACCCGGTTTCTGTTAAGAATACTAATAGTTTCCTGCCCTAGACTTTTTGTTCTCCTTAACCTGTTCCCTAAGCTTATCTTTCTCAACCAGCTGAGCATGATTCATGAGCCTAGAGATATTCATATCTTCCAGCAACATAGTATTTCTACACTCTGTTCTCACCAAGTCAAATACCCCAAATAGAAACTTACTTATCTGAGCCCTGGAATCGGCAACCATGTGAGAAGCATACCTGGAGAGCCATGTGAGAAGCATACCTGGAGAGCTGGGTGAACTTTAGTCCATACTCTTAGACTGTAATTGGACCTTGCCTCAAATTCATGAACTCCTGAGCTTTTGCCTCTCTCAATCTATCGGAAAGAACCTGTTCAGAAAAGCTATGAAAAAACACTCCCAAGTCACAAGAACGGCATCTATACCCCTGTTTTCCTTCAAGGATGTAGCTCACATCTGGTTCACTCCAAAGATCTTGTTGACCTTATCTATGAAGTTTTGGGGATCCTCACCAACTTGCGAACTTAAAAACTCAGGCAGATTCATCCTAACAAAATCACGAACCCTGGCTTCCTCTGATTCACCACTAGCATTTGCAGGACCTAGAACTTACTGGTTGTTCTGGTTGGCTACACTCTGAGCCAAAAGCTAGATGGCATTCTGAAACTCTGCATTCAAAACCTCATGATCTGGGGCTGGAGGATCTGCGTTCGCATTGCATGCATTAGCATTCCTGGGGTAAGCTCTACGAGGAGGCATGATTTGAAATGCATAACGTAGAGTAAGAAACAAGAAGTTAGATCATACATTACGCTCGTTAAGAGTAACAAGAAAGTGGAGCTTTCCTAAAACACTTCGCAGCCTCCCTCTTATTAGATGTGGTGCACTTCACACCTATGAAAAAGACTCTACTTAGTGCGGCTTTTCAGAAATCCTAGGACTCTTAAACCTAGTGCTCTGATACCAAGTTTTTCATGGCTCGAGGCTACCCCTTGTACGTTAACACGACACCTAGGATCATGAGTGACCTCAAGCTAACCCTGAGCTGTCATATAATAAGCATACTAGATAAACTGAAGTAAGAAAATACTGTGCGGAAGCTTAAAACATCATATAACTGAAATGATTGGGAATACCCATTAATATCTAAATAAATAAACTGTGAGTTTAATGACAACTGAAAGATCAAACTCTAAGCTAAAACTGAATCTAACTTTGTTTGAAATAAAGCCTCTAACTGACTAGAGATGTTGGGACATGCCCCAGCTAAATCTAGCAAAATTCAAACTGAAAGATTGAATGTAAAAGAAACATGTGTGTCGTCCTCGGAGAAGGAGGACTCACCACTGGAACTGATGAGCTGGAGATCGGGAACCGATCTATACGTGATCTGAATGCTGAGGATCTGAACCTACATTACGAGAAGATGCAGTGTAGAGTATGCGTCAGCACTTGAAAGGTTCTGGGCATGCTGGATAGAGCAAAGCTGAACAGTATACATAACTGAACAAAGCATATTGAGCAATGATATAAGATGAGCATGATAACTATACTGAAAATACTGAATACGAACTAAACTGAATGCAATAACCAAGTTTATAACATGCTGAAATTGAATGCTGAACTGTAATTGGTAACCTAGTCAATACACTAGAATCTGATTGTGGGAGCTACTAATAGTTGAGAGAAAACCACGTGAGCTAAACATGGAGTCCGATGTATACGCCCCATCAAGAGGACCCAATATATCCTGCCAGAGGTATAGAGGCATGACTGGCGTGATCACTAAATGAAAGCCCACATAGGGGACTTATAAACCTATGGGGGCATGTAGTTTTGGGACTTTTGGGTGACTGACCCTAGTCCAACTCGGTATAAAGCCTACTCTCAACTGACTAGTGTAAATTATAGCATAACTGAAGTAAACTAGATAGCTCAATAATTTGACATGCAAATCTAAAAATGAAAAATTTATTCCTGATAATGAAACATTCTGTAACACCCCATAGTTTAGTAGGCCACCTAGGGCTAAGTGATGGTGCAACAAGTCAAGGCTAGAGGACATGAGTCAAAGGCAAAGGGGCAAGAGCCAAGCTGCCTCATTCCGTCAAGGCACTGTCATAGACCACGAGAGCCTAGACGGCTCGTGGTGTCCACCATGAATCATGGTGCCACCCGTGGTGGTAAGGCAGTGTGCCCCTCAAGCCTTCCTAAGTTGGCCTCCTCCACACAAGCCACTTCACAGCTCGTGAAGGCCTAGACGGCTCGTGGGAGTGGCCATGAAGTTGCCTTCATTTCTTGGGGGCCAAGACCTCAAACCTTAGCCACTGACTAAGGACCACGGGTAGGACCATGGTTCGTGATCCTGGGCGTGGTGCCTAGAACCATGGCTGCCTAGTGAGGGGTCTTTTAGTAAATTCCTTTTTAGTTAGTTTTAAGTGGGGGTCATTTTGTATAGACGTTATACACCTATATAAAGTATTTTAAGTCTTTAACCACCCCAATTAATTCATTAATTCCAAAACCCCAAAAGAATCCCAAAGTTCTTCATCTTAAAAATCCTCTCTCTAGAAAACTCCAAGAAGAAGAAGACGAAGAAGCTAAGCTAGGTCAAATAAATCCATTGATGCAATCTAGGTGAGGGCTTTATAATCAAGGTATGATATCTTATTCATCCTTGGATTCATCCATCCATGGAGCCCCCTAGATTTCCCCCAATTGTGAACATAAAAACCCAATCCTTGTTAGGGTTTCTTCCTATATTGTGGATAGTGTTGAGTATGATTCCAATTGAGTGGATTGTACTTGTTTATGATTTCTTTAGTACTTAATTATGTTCTTCTGAAGATATTAAGTATTTTCCATGGTTAACCCTAGTCTAATTGATGAAATTGATATTATGTGGGTTAATGCCATGAAAGGTGAAATTGAAGAATTAGAGATGATCTTCTAAAGTTGATGATGTCTATAGTAATTGTTCATGAATGAAATCATGTAGGCATGAATTGATTTATATTATAGTAAATATTATGGATCATGACTAGTGAAGTTGAAGATGAACATTTATGATGAATTATGACTAGAATCACCTTATAATGAAGAAAGTGATTAGAATGCCTTGAAACCTAGGTATGAAAGATGATGGTAAGAGGTAAAGCTTTGAGAGTAAGGCTTGTAGTTATGAGTATTGATGGTTAGGGCTTTGAGAGTAAGGCTAAGATGAAGAATTAAGAATGATCAAAAGTATAAAGTGATAGAATTACTAGAAACATGGATTGGTTGTCAAGGACATCCCTCCAAGGGTCATGAATTAAGTAAGAACTTAATAAGCTGTCTTGCGGGATGTATTCCTAGCAACGAATGGATATTGAATTAAGATGGAAGCTTTTACCTAGTTGAGTCCGACTTTCAAGATGGGAACTCTCACAATTAGAGTCCGGGTTTCCCCTCAAAGTATATCTCATGAGATGGAGTCCCTCACAAGTTGAGTCTAGATTTCCTTGTGGAATCTCCATATCCCATAACAACGCGACTTGTAGGAAATTTAGCTAGTGGGTCCAACTAAGCTAACAAACCGGTTCTACCCTAGGCAAGTAGACCAACCCTTCTCGATGTGGGTAACATCGAAGGGGATCATGTGAAAGCTCATGTGGTCCCATATCAGTTAAGGCTATTTTTCCAACTAGTACAAGATTATTAATGAACTAAGACATACTAGAAAGAGTATCTCCAAGAGTTCAAAATCGCTAATGAGCTTAGACATGCTTAATGAAGCATCTCCACGTGCTCAAGTATAATGAACTAGGACATGCTTGAGAAAGCATCTCAACTGTTCAAACCTAATGAACTTAGACATACTTAGTGAAGTATCTCATAGTTTTCAAGATAATAATGAACTTAGACATGCTTGAGTAAGTATTTCATAGTGTTCAAAATAAAGAAGAGGGACTAAGATGTGCTTAGAGAAGTATCTCTTAGGGTTCCAATGTCTTAAAGAGGGAACTAATCTCCAAATCAAGAAGTATGAGTATGAGGACCTAAAAGTGGTACTTAGCATGGATAGGATTATGGGGTATTATTCATGCATTGCACAAGTATGACTTAAGGTTACCTAAGAAAGTGTTTTCTTATATGATGTGCATTTAGATAAGACTGTGCCATAGTTGCCTTCCCTGTTATGCTATGATTGACTAAATGTGAGAGATTCCATTGTCTATGAGAATTAAACAAAAGATGAGACCATGAGTTGATAAATATGATTATGATGACCAAAAGGGGTACTTAGTATGAATGGGATTATGAGGTCTTAGTCATGCATTGCACAAGTGTTCTTTGAGGTTACTTGAGAAGTAGTTCTCTTATGATATGAAGGACTAAGAATTTGAATAATTCTTATGTTGGAGACTTTCATTATGATTATGATATTGTCTCTTATGCTTATAACTTATGTTTCATGAAGTATCTCTTATGCTTATAGATTATGTCTTATGTTGACTAACCCTTATTTTGTTATGCTCTTATGATGTTATACAAGCTATCATATTTAGTACTTTTGTACTAACACATACTTTGCCTACATTCTAATCAAATGGAGGGTTTGGAGATTTGAGTTCCATTCTTGAAGATAGGCTTTTGGAAGTGCAAGGAGTTCAAAACTTGGTGAGTCCTCATAGTTTCGAGGATGAAGCCATCATTTCCTTTTATGTCTTTCTTTATATTTTTGAGACTATTGTATGGGCTTTGCCCAAGAGTTATTGAAAGTATTGTAGTAGATGGTTTGAGACAAAAGTGTAGTAAGACTTCCGGGGTCAAGTACAAAAGACTTAATTGTATGATTTTTTTTAAATTCTGCACTTTTCTAGTATCTTATGTTATGATATGCTAAGGGATTGTTTGAGACCCCTTCGGGGTCAAGTACGCCATGTTACATCTAAGGTGTACCCCTGGGTCATGACACATTTGAAAACTGAGGCATGTATATCTATTTATTTGTCCTAGCTAGTGTAATTCATGAACTAAAAGAACTACACAACTAGGGTTCTGAGTTTATTCAAGAATCTACGCAAAAATAATACTAAGACATGATAATATGATTGATAACGTTACAATAACTAAATCATAGTAATCTGCTAAAATTCTAGAAACCCTAAGTCTAGATAGTATGGAGGGAATTAAGAATCTGACTGAATTCGAGGGACCCAATGGGTGAAAGGAACCCACTAGTGAAATCCCACATTCTTGGTGATGAAATTCCTGGAGAAATCTTTCTATTTCGGGGTTGGAATTGAAGAAAACCTTGTTGCGTTCTTGGAGAGGGTTGATCGACTCTTTCTCTTTCTTTTTGTTCAACTTGATGAATTTTTGGAGAATGAGTAGACTAGGGTAAGTTCTAATTAAGTTACTAGGCTATACTAACTAAAACAATGTAGTTTAGGGGTTAAAATATGTAATTTAGGGGTCCAACGCATAAAGAAAAGACCAAATGACCCCTGACTTAAAAGCTGTAGGGGTCAACCGATGGACTGACCGATGGATCATTGACTGACCCACGGTCCATCCTGTGAACGGTCGACTGACTTTATAGGGGGGATGTTGAGGGGTTTTATCCACGGACCAGGACCATGACCCATGGTCTGACCTACGGTCCGTGGGTCCGGCCGTGGGTTGACCCTTAGATATTTTTCTGGCCTATTTCTGGGGAGGGCTGCAGGTGGCCATCCACGAACCCCACCTATGGTCCATGGGTCACCCTACGGTCCGTGGGTGGTGCCTGTCGGTGGCACCTGCAACTTTTGATTTCTGCAATCTGGTCTGTCTAGGATACGTGGTGTTACACATATGTTATCTTGTCTCTTGCCTATGAGACGACTTGTTGTGGTCAACTTTTGGGACTTGTATTTAGCAAGTTAGAAAACTCTATACTCGTAACTTCCATGTTCTGGGAGGGTTTCCTCTGTATATACTTTTTTGTTTGCTTTCTATTTCTGTCTTTTCTTATTGTTTGTATTACTTTCTGTGTTGTTCCACCCTTTTACTCACGACATTTTATTAAGGCTATGGGACTTATTCCCTACTAGTGGATTTTAGTAAGTGACATCATGACTCAGAAAGTCGAGTGTGAAAAGTTGGTATCAAAGCCCCAGGTTCGCTGGTCTCACTAATACATAACTAATACCTAGTAGAGTCCTACATATTAGTGCGGAGACGTCTTTGTTTTATTTTTGGGAGGTTACACGATGTCTTTATGAATTCTTCTCTTTGTATCGCTTTTGTGCAGCCTGTATGTTATTGGTTTCTTGAATTCTAATTTGTTTTACTATTTTCGCAGGATGGCTCATACGCGTTGCAAGGCGGATAAGGGTAGGGGGTGACCTCACTTTCTTGATAGGGGGGTACCTCCACCCGAATTATAGAGCAGGGTCAAGAGCTCGCAACAGATCTTCTAGTAGCCTATGTTCAAAAGCATCCGGTGTGACCTAGACTAGTTCATCCACTTACCAGAGTGGCTATGACACCAGACCTTTAGGAGGCTATTGCGAAGCTTTGGACTATGCTGAGTTGGACACAACAGGCCTCAACAACAGCACCATGACCAACACTAGATCCAACACCTACACCTACAAAATTTCAGTAAGATCAGTCTTTAGCTATGGCACCTGAGGCCTAGGTATCACTAGGGGGTTCCCAATCCGTGATTGCAGCTGTGGCTATGTCTCTAGAGAGGTAGAAGATTCTCAGAGTGTTCTTGAGGCTTTCAACTTTGGGGTTTTCTAAAGCTGTGGGTTAGGATGCCTATTAGTTTATGTTTATGACTACTTTTCCAGAGCGACTGCATACTTTGGGTCTTGTTTAGTCAGGAAGAGCCAACTTTGATGTGTATCGTCTTAATGGGCAAGCGCCAGACATTGGTACATTAAATGAGGTCTTACTCAAAAGCTGACGAACATATGAAGTGATCTCAATAGACTCTTGTTGATGATCCTAAGAACTTGTATTTGTATCATTAAAAGATACATGTCGTATGACATTAGTACATTAAATGTACGAGTATGTAATATAGGTGAATAACAAATACCCGAACGAAAGGAATGTAATAGACATATATATATACTAAACTGAATGTAAAGAAATAAAAGAGTGAAATCATTAAAACTTTACAAAAATACTTACTCATCTATGAACTCAACATATTAAGTAATATAATAAAAATACACTTTTAACTCTATTTGGGAGATTCTTAAACCAACAACCATCATTATGAGCTATGTGATGATACAACGTCTCGCCTATGCTACCAGAGTTGTCTTATTCCTTACCGAGGTATAGAACACCTCAACTAAGTGGATCCACTAAGCTCTGCCCGAAGGCACTTAGGATTCACCTAAAAGGTATGATCCTTTACCCATGTTAGCATACATGGTTTATGAGGAATATGAGTAGTCTGAACTCATCCCATATCAGTGCTCAATACTACTCCCAATAATATATACTCATGGTCAATGTTTTAAAACATAATCTTCCTTTGGTTTGAGATAATTGCTCAAACTATCCTCTTAAAAGAGGTAATTTCTCTTGAAATATCTTTGAACTCATAAGTCATTTAGAAATCAAAGTTTCTCCTTTATCAATGTAAAAACTTATACATTTGGAAATACTTAGTTCCCTTATACTCTTACTCAATTCATTCATGAATACTCTTTCTCAAAAATATATTAAAATCATATTGTGATATGATCATGGATGACTCGGTAAGTCATACTGCATAAACATTGATGATATATCTAGATACCATATTGCTTAAACATTGATGACATACTCGACTGTCATACTAATCACGTTTTAAAAACTCTTTCTCAAAACTCATCTTTACTTTCTCAAAAGCTCAGTTTAAAACTCAAATGTTGGCTTCAAAAAGCTTCTCAAAATTTATAACTCAATTCATAGGGTTCATGTGGAATTATGGATATGAACGACTCAACTCAGGGGTCTTAATATAAATATGGAAACTAAGTACTCAAAACTCAAGAACGCAAGAGCTCAAGGACACTACTCATCTCAAGAATACTCAATTCATAGGATTCAAGTGGAAATATAGACATGAACGATTTGACTCAAGAATCTTAATGCATAACATATAGCAATTCAATAATTAGGAATAAAATTTCAAAAAGAAATAGGAACTTGAGAATTCAAAATCAACTCATCTCAAGAATACTCAAATCTAGGGGTAGAGTCCTAGATTTCTCTTTTATTGATTTGAAACTAAATGTAGAGCACGAGGACAAACTAGTCCAACATTGTGATAGCCTTACATACCTGGAAAAACAAGGTTCTTAAATAATCTTGAATAAGAACTTGATCAGAAGCCTTGAAACCCTAGCTTGAAGGTAAACAATCAAGAAAACCTTTCTTGAGATTCTTGAATTAGTTTCTTGAAATCTCTATGTCCAAGTATTATGATTTTCATTAGTAATTCATAATTGTATGGAGGAATTTGAGTTGGAAAGAATGAAATTCTTGGAGAAAGACTTACCTTGAAGAAGAATCTTGAAAAAGATTGAAAGAATCTTGAATGGAGTCTTCTAGGTTGATTTTTCCTTAGAGTTTTGCCTTAGGGTTTGAGAGAGGAGAGAATGATAGATTAAGAGATGAAAATCTGATTGTTTTCGGTCTATAGTTAGTCAAGAAATTCGTTTAGGGCTTTTTTTAGAGGTAAAAAGACAAAAACAACCCTTTTTAATGTTTTCCCGTCATCTAATTCGTCACTGCACTATATCAGGTTACTAAAATGGTCATAACATCTTACTCGAAACTCAGATTGTTGAGAAATTAGTGGCATTGGAAAGAAAATTCAAATACCTTTAATTTGATTGGTTATAGGCCACGTAACTCTTTATATTCTAAGAAATATGGTCATTTGAAGTTGACCCAGGTAGAATCCTACATCAAAACTTAATCGGTAAGGAAACTATCAACTCAACTTTGTACTCGGAGATTCTAGTGACCTTAAATGATATCCAAAATCATTTCCACACTAAAGAATTTACTTTTACACGTATGTGAAATTTAAGAATCACCAGATACGACCCTAGATGTAATGAAGAATAGTTCAGATCTTCACTTAGAAATTTTTGGGGTATTACAATTTCTCCCCTTGGGATCATTCATCCTCGAATGATGGTTAAACTGAGATGGAAGGGAAAAGATTTACTCTTACTATCTTTCTGACTTTTGAACTTGCCTACTAACATAGGCGGGGCTGATTCATACTAAGAGTTTGGAACTCTCTATAGCACATAAGTTGAGAACGATATGAGTTTGAGCATAGTCATGCTCTACCTGAAGCTATTTGACATAAAGCAAGGATATATGGGGATGAAGTAAGAATAAGAATATTATTCCTTGAGTGATATGATTGGTAGCTTTCAAGCTTAGAAACACTTCTCAACCATGTTCTTCTTTCTGCTTGCTACACTTCATTTGCTGCAACTCATAGCTCCTACTAGAGTATATGACTACTCTTACAAACGTCAAGGTCAAATTGTTTGCTCTTATTGTGTTCAAGCTTAATCTCTAAATTACCAGATTCTAAATATGAGATGTTTATACTTTTCTAAACCACAAGATTCAGGTTCTATAACTCTATAGGGAATCTCATCCCAAGAATACTTCTCCTTATAGCCGTCTTCAACCAACCTTGAGCCCATATTATAACCTTAGATGGAATAAACACACCAACACTATCACAATAGGAAAATAGCAATCCTCTTCTCTATCATCACACCACTACTATAAAAAACACCATTCTCAACTAAAAATGATCACTAAGAGAGCTTTAGGGCAAAAGATCATAAGCCCAATTCATTCAAAAATTCTAATATAAGAATATGTTGACATAACATTATTTTTCTAGCCCTTAAGATCAAATCATGAATTTATGAGATTGTACATACTATGAGACATTAGTGCTTATATGAATAGGTTCATATCATGAGGCTGATATCCATAACTTTATGGATTAAGATCGAGGTTAATGGGATAAAGTCTTTGCCCCTCATTCTGAATCTCTCTGAAGTGTATGAGCATAGGTTAAAGACACAATTATTATATAAGAAACATCATCATGATGTTGTAATGACTGAACTCTGAGGAATACGCTATAGTATGAATGGATTATGGTCAGCACTCGAGAACCATTGCTGGCCCTCAAGCAAACCCTCATCCTAGTTGACTACATGCAGAAGACTAACTCAAGCATACATAAGCATCAAATTGAAAGAAACATTTAAAACCAGTTTACTGAATCTAAAAACTTCACCGAATATACTAAGTATGAAACATAAGTTTTAAATAGAATATTTGAAACTGAAGGACTCACTAAAACTGTCTTATCTATGAAACCTCTACTATACAAAGATCAGTGCAGGGACATGTCACACGACTCCTTAAGGGAACTACTGCTAACAACTCATAAAAATGGAGTCCTTCAAAAGCAAGAAGGTCTTACTCAAAAGTCGACAAGCAGATGAAGTGATCTCAATAGACTCTTATTGAGGATCCTAAGAACCTATATCTGCATCATTAAAAGATGCAGGTCAAATGGCATTAGTACATTGAATGTACGAGTATGTAATATAGCTGAATAAAAATTACTGAAAATGACTGTAATAGATATAGATATATACTCAACTGAATGTAAAGAAATAAAAGAGTCAAACCATTAAAACTTTAATAAATACTTATTGATCTCTGAACTCAACATATTAAGTGATATAATAAAAATACACTTTTAACTCTATTTGGGAGATTCTCTAAACGACAACCATTACTATGAGCTACGTGATGATACATCATCTCACACACGCTGCCAGAACTGTCCAATATCTTGTCGAGGTATAGGTGACTAGTCGGGGATTTCAACTCATTTAGAGCTTAAAATTCAAAGTTTTAGTGTCTTCAATGCATATTTATGCTCTACACTGATGTTAACTTACTACTTTGCAACATTTAAGGCAAAAAATAAAGGCAAGGGAATTACCAGGCAAAAAAGAGTGAAAAAGCTGAAGAAAAGCAAGGTTTGGTACTCACCAAAGCCACTCGACGAGTCGCCGAGTGGACCTTCAGCTCGCCAAAAGTTTCAGCAGGCTAGCCCATGGACAAGACCAACTCGACCAGAAAATTGATGGTTCAGCAACGCGCCGAATGGATAGGTGATGTCGACCTTGATCGCCTAAAGTAACAGAAGAGAGATGGTGAAAGGCCAAGCCAAGAAGGCGATGGAAAGGAGCACTCAGCACATCGCCGACCAGGTCAGTGAAGCCTGATTTATTTCCCACATTGCCAATTTAATTCCATCTAGGTTTTTGATCCTCAACATTCTAAACATTGTTTTTACACCTTTTGAGTAGAAATTTAGGGTTTGTTTGATTTTTAGTTTGAATTTGAGCCTTTGGAGACTTGTGGATTGTTTCCCAACTAGATGGAAAACATAGTTGGTAACAATTTCTTGTTCTTTATTATGTTTGTCTAAAACCCCTATTATTAGGGGTGTGATTATGTAGTTGAATGTTGCAATTAGCTTATGGGTGTTAGTATTTACTGATTTTATTGTTTATTTGAAGTGGGTTCAATTAATAGTTTGAGTTCTAATTGATGAATTGTAGTTGCAAATGCAATTCTAGTTCAACTCTCTAAGCTTGCTTGAGAAAGGAGTTTTACAGTTAAAACTATTAGTTGATGATTGTAGCAATTGTGTTATTGCAGATTTAGCTTAATAAAATAGGTCTAAATGCAATCCTACTAATCTAGCTCGAAAAAATATATTGAATGTGGTATTGGGCTTTTTATATGTGTTGTGCTTCTCTAGGCTTGAAAGAACTCGCTTGATTCATGATAGTTGATTGAGAAATGGCTAGTACACCTAAAGTCTAGCCTACCCACTATGATTCAATGACTTTTAGTAAATAATAATCACCCATTTTGTGAAATTGACATTCAATTTATCACACTCCCAAGAAACCCCCTCTACTTGTTTACTCTTGGTTAATTGTAGTTGCTAATTGTTCACCTAAATCCCCCCATTTGACATCGATTGTCAACGCCTCCATATTTACTTTATTGTTGAGAAAATATCTACATCTACAAACGATTAGAACACCATTTTACTTCACAATCGAATTCTTTACCGTATCACTCCTTGTGGGATCGACCCTAACTCTTAGTAGGGGTTATACTTGTTAGCGACCTCCTACACTTAGAATCGGATGAAGTGTAGTTGAGCGTTATAAAAAATGGTGCCGCTACCGGGGAGTGGTGTTTATAATTCTTTTAGTGAAGTTTAGTTGTGAACTGATTTTGTTATAGTTAAATTAACTTATTTGGGTTGTTTGTTGGCTGCTCTTAAACATGTGAAGAGATTAGAGTTAATGGGAGCAATGCTAGCCAACTTGGCCATAATGATGACATCGGTAATTTGCACAATGTCAATGAAGATCAGTTGGGAAGTGAGGGTGCTATTCGATTGCCTCCGACTATGGGAAATGCAGTGTTTCATGTGACTAGCACTATGTTGCAAATGAAAGGTCTCTTTGGAAGTCTTGCTACTGAGGATCCTCATGATCTCATTCAAAACTTTGTGGATGTGTGTGAGCCATTTTCTTTCAAGAACATCACTCAGGAGTCGGTCCGACTTCGTTTGTTCCCCTTTTCTCAAACAGGAGAGGCAATGAAGTGGTTGGCCGATCTACCAAGGGAATCAATCATTTCTTGGGAGGTGCTCACTGATGTGTTTTATGTAAGATTTTTCCCTCCCTCTAATATGGTGAAGTTGAGGGATAATTGTTAGAACTTTAAGCGAGTTGATGGTGAACCTATTCGTGAGACATGGTTGAGGTTTCAGAAGTTGTTGGTCCAATGTCCAAATCATGGACTCCCTAACAATGTGTTGCTACAATATTTATATCGGAGCCTCGACTGAGTCAACAACGGTGTGGCAGACCAGCTTGTTTAAAGAGGAATCATGTAACAACCATTGGACATAGCATTTACTCTTCTTGATGAGATGACTTAAAATCAATCGTGCTTGGTACACTAAAGAAGATCTGGTGTCTCCTTTAAACTTTGGCATGACAAAGGAGAAAATGGAAAAGAACCAAGAGCGAGATGAAAACACTGCCAAGATGATGACCCAAATGGACCTATTGATGAAATATGTCATGTGAAGTGGTTCTAAGGCTGCGAATGTGTTTAGAGTTAGAGGAGTAAATTCACATAAAGCACATTTTGAAGCTATGTACAACTAAGAAGTGCATTTCTTAGCAAATTAAGGAGGAGGTTTCAATCCGAACTATCCAAGGTCGGGCGGGAATCAAGGTTGGAATAGGCATCGCAATTATGATTGGAGAGATCGAGAAAAGGAATGGCGTGATCGTGGTACGAATTGGAGAGAGTGAGACGGCAACAAAGAACGATATATACCTCCCCATGAGCGTCATAAACCAAAAGAGCCAAGGGATGATCCTGAAAATTTCTGTACCGAAGATATGCTTGCATGCATTCTCAACAAAGTGGAAGGATCGAACAAGGTTCTTCAAGAAATAAAAGACGACGTCTCTTCTCTGAACCAAAAAGTTACCTCACATTCGGTGTCCATTAAGTAGCTGGAAAAATAGATTGTTCAAATCTCGGCTCATTTAAATCCAAGACCAAAAGGAGGTTTACCGGGTAATACCATGGTTAACCCAAAGAATGAAGCTTGAAAGTGTGTCTTTGTTGTGGCACGATATTAAATAAGGTGCTTATTGGGAGAAAACCCAAGTTTTAGTTTTTAATTTGGTTGTTTGAATAACGGTTGTTAGTTGTGTAGGTTGAAAATTCAAAATTTGGGAGAAATAGGGAATTAGGCGAGCTCAGGTACCATTCCGCGAGCCCGATGTGGATTGCATTTTTGACCAACCAAAGGGCCGGAGTTCTAGTAACTTCGGCGGGAAAAAGTGCCATTCAGCACATCTCCAATTGGGTTGGCGACGTAAGTAACATTGCCGATTGAGGTGCGAACTGAAGGATATGGCCAGACCTAAAATTCTCGGAAGGAACCAACCAACCCAAAAGAGAGCGCGGGGAGTAGTTATTTCCGAGGGAGCTGCCCCAAAACTGGAAACACAGCCCAAAATTCCTCTAAAAGGGGGAAAAGCCACAACTAAAGGGAAGGGTCTTGCGGTGTAACACCTCACCATTTGAAAGAGCTAGAAAGAATTAGAATTGGAAATAGTCATTTTAGGAAAGAATGAAAAATCTGGAAATTTGTAAAGTTATGGTAAGTTTGAGTTTTTTGTCAACTTCAAACGACAATAACTCCTAGTTCAGGATGATTTATGTGTGAATAAAGATATATTAGGGAATATCTTGGAATTATCTTTCCAACGCCGCCGAGTTTGCGCGATTCCGAGTTCGATGAGTGAGATATGCCCATTTGAAGTTGGACTGTTCAAATAAGGAAAGTCTAAACCGGAGTTTGGAAGGGTATTTTAGTCTTTTCCTTACCCAATTATTTTAATTCATTTTTAGGAGTTTATTTGGGGTCTAATCAGCATTATATCAGTTTATTCAATTGGAAATTCATGCTAGGGCTTGGAGAAAAGAGAAAAAAGGAGAAAGGAGAAGAAAGTTCAAGATTTGTCGATTTCATGGAGAATTGCGTGTGGATTTCACCAAGGATTAATCCCTACGAGATATGTGAGATCACATAGAGTTCGGTTAGTTCACCCACACGCTAATCATGATTTAATTTAGCGAAGTTGTACTGTTTTGAAAGCAAATACTATGAGTTGTTGATATAAATTCATTTGAAATCTTCTGGGTTCTTGTTATTGAAGTTCTTGAGATTGATTCATGAAATTAGGTTTGATTTCGAGTTGGATCTTGCATATATTGATGATTTAGTTGTTCCTATGTGTTTGGGGAAAGAACTAAATGATATTAGAGGGTCTAGAGTTGAGAAACGAAGGAGGAATTTCATAAAAAATCTAGGTAAAGGGGTTGGGGAGCCGTGCCTCTCAGCGCTCCCCAAATCAGTCTCTGAAAAATGACCTCTGGGGTGCCACGCCAGCCAGAGGTCCCCAAGTCATTATCTAAAGTTTCAAGATGGGCACCCCGCGCGTCTCAGAGCGCCAGGGACACCAGTTCTTCCTATTTTCCCCCTTCTTTCCGTACTAGTTCCTTAGCAACATACCTATGTTTCCTAGTTGATTCCAACACTCTAAGGTACGTCTAAACATCATGATATCATCCATAAACATGAGATCATCAACCTTAAATCCATAATTCAATTTAAGGAAAGTTGAGAGTCAAGCTAACAAGTTAAGAATCAAGTCAAGAGAAATTCATAAGAGTTTTTCAAAAGTCTCTTACAAACGTTTTAACTTCATTTTAAGACTTAAGATTTGAGTTAACTAAAGAATAAGAGTAAGTGCTCATTTCTTCAAATATTATACCGGAACTATGTATTCCCAAGAGTTAAAATGTTTTCACATTTGAGCAAGAAAGGAAACACCGATTTCCAAGAGAGCTTTTAAGCTAAGTTTTATGTAATTATCTCAAACTAAAGAAAGAGTTTTGTTTTAAAAACATATGAGCTAAGTATATTTTTGGGAGTAGTATTGAGCACCGATATGGGGATGCGAGTTCATAATAACTCAAGTCTCCATTAACCATGTAGCCATCATGGGTACAAAGGATCATACTTTTTAAATGAAACCTTAGTGCTTATTAGCATAGACTAGTGGATCATCTTAGTTAAGGCATTCTATATGACAACAAAGTATAGGATAGTTCTGGGAGCGTGGGAAAGACGCTGTATCACCATTTAGGCTCATAGTGGTGGTTGACGGTTAGAGAAACTCCCACATAAATTATATTACTTTATTATGTGAGTAAGTTGAGTTGTTATTGAATTTCTTTAAAAAACTGAGTTGCTTTCTACTATTTTAAAAGCTTTCCATATATTGCATGTGTATTGTTGCTTTATATTGAGTTAAGTTATTCATGAGTTGAGTAAAGCCAATGTAAGTGTTTCTTTCAGATTCCTTTCAAGATTATGTTATGTTTAGTATTCTCTTCGCTTACTCTAACATTTAATGTACTGATGCCATTAGGCCTGCATCATTTTATGATGCAGACACAGGTAACCAGGATCAGCATCTAGCACCTCGTTGATCGAGTTGAGCACTTACAATCAGTTAGTGAGCCTCCTTGCTTTTCGGAGGACTCATGTTACTTTGCTTTCTAGTATTTCAGTTGTTAGGATGATCGGGGGTCTTGTCCTGACATCCCTCTTTGTTTTAGAGGTTTCATAAGCAAGTAGTTATACTTCTTTAGTCCTTCCATTTTTAGTTGTATACGTTAAGACTTGAGTTGCCATTTTGACTAAGTTATTATCTTTTGAAGTTATTCGTATGAGTTATATCTTGAGACTGTTTATTGATTATTAAGTCTTCTGCTATAAGTTAAGCCAGGCCAAGGGTTCACTTGGGGACACCAATAGTTCTCGAGTGCCAGTCCCTCCCAAGGTGTAGGCTTGAGGCATGACAAACTTGGTATGAAGCTGTGTCTGTTGAGTTGAAGTTATCATTGTGAAGCGCGTCACATCTATAATTAGGAAGGTGCAACACTTACGAAATTATCTCATTTCTTTCACATTCATTTCATGTGATAGTGTTCATCTCTATAAAGTCTCTTTCTGATTCATGCTTGCACATGTTTTTCAGTTAATCATGCCTCCACGAAGAGCTGTTTGAGGTCGTCCTACTAGGCGTAATGTTGAGGGCAAGAGGTACCCAATACACCTGAAGTGCAACCCCAAGGAGAAGTTACCTACGCTGAGTTCAGGGAAGCAATAAGGATGTTGAGTCAAGCTATTACCAACCAAGCTAAGCAGAGAGAGAACTGACAGGAAGGGAATGATACTTCGAGGATTCGTGAGTTCTTGAGGATGAATCCTCCAAGTTTCACTGGTTCAAGCACTTCTGAGGATCCAGAGAATTTTATTAAGAAACTGAAAAAGGTATTTGAGGTAATGCACGTTGCCGATGCTGAGCAAGTAGAACTAGCTGCATATCAACTGAAGAATGTTGCTAGGACTTGGTTTGACAAGTGGAAGAAGGGTAGAGCTGACGGAGCACCACCTGCGAGTTGGGCTTGCTTTGAGAAGGCCTTCTTGGGGCATTTCTTTCCTCGAGAACTGAGAGAGGCAAAGGTACGAGAGTTTCTCACTCTTAAGCAAGATTCACTATGTGTTCATGAGTATGGGTTGAAGTTCACCCAATTATCCCATTATGCTCCAGAGATGGTTGCAGATATTAGGAGTAGAATAAGTTTGTTTGTTGATGGGCTATCTCGACTATCCAGTAAGGAAGGTAAGGCAGCCATGCTAATTGGGGACATGGATATAGAGAGGTTAATGGTCTATGTGCAGCAGGTTGAGGAAGAGAAGCAAAGTGATAGGGAGGAATTCAGAAATAAGAAGGCTAAGACGTCAGAGAATGAGTCCGGGCAGCAAAGATATAATGTGAACCGGTCTTCTTTCCAAAAAAAAAAAAGGGACCTGCTCCATCATCTGCTAGTGCACCTGCACCTATAAACAAATGTGAGTACAATAGTAAGAATTCCCAACACTTCAGAGCTAGACCTGCACAGTCTCAGGGTAGTGTGGCACAAGGAGGTAACTAGGCTCCTGCATGTGCTAAGTGTGGTAGAACCCACCCAGGTATGTGTCGCGATGGCTCCACAGGTTGTTTCAAGTATGGAAAAGAGGGTCACTTCATGAAAGAGTACCTTAAAAACCGGCATGGTAATGGGAATCAGGGCAATAGAGCCCAATCTTTATCAGTTGCTCCACCAGACATGGCTGCACCTAGAGGAGCTACTTTTAGTACTGGCGGACGAGCAAATCGCCTTTATGCGATCACTGGTCATCAAGAGAAAGAGAATTCTCCAGATGTTGTTATTGGTATGATCAAAGTCTTTACTCTTGATGTTTATGCTTTGCTAGACACAGGACCAAATTTATCTTTTGTGACTCCTTATGTTGCAAATAATTTTGATGTTCTTCCAGAGAAACTCTGTGAACCTTTTTGTGTTTCTACACTTGTTGGGGAGTCTATTATAGCTGAGCGAGTATATCGTGATTGTGTCATTTCTATCAATCACAAGGACACCATGGCTGATTTAGTTGAATTAGACATGGTAGATTTTGACGTCATTCTAGTTATGGACTGGCTTCATGCTTGTTATGCCTCTGTTGATTGTAGAACTCGAGTTGTCAAGTTTCAGTTCCCAAATGAGCCAGTCTTAGAGTGGAAAAGCAGTTCAGTAGTGCCTAAGGGTCATTTTATTTCGTACCTTAAGGAAAGAAAGTTAGTTTCCAAGGGGTGTGCCTATCACTTAGTCCGAGTTAATGACTCTAGTGTTGAGATACCTCCTATTTAGTAAGTTTCAGTAGTAAAAGAGTTTCCAGAAGTTTTTCGAGATGCTCTTCCCGGAGTCCCTCCTGAGAGAGAAATAGACTTCGGTATAGAGATTCTTCCAGATACTCATCCTATATCTATTCTGCCATATAGAATGCCACCTGCAGAGTTTAATGAGCTAAAAGAAGAGTTGAAAGATATCCTTAATAAGGGTTTTATTCGACAAGGTGTCTCACCATGGGGCGCTCCAGTCTTATTTGTAAGGAAGAATGATGGTTCCCTTAGAATGTGTATAGATTATCGCCAGTTGGACAAGGTTATTATCAAGAATAAGTATCCTCTTCTGAGAATTGATGATCTTTCGATCAGCTTCAGGGTGCTACTTGTTTCTCTAAGATAGATCTGAAATTGGGAAACCATCAGTTAAGAGCAAGGGAATGTGATATTCCAAAGATAGCATTCAGGACCCGTTATGGTCATTATGAGTTCTTAGTTATGTCTTTTGGTTTGACCAATGCACCTGCAACATTCATGGATCTTATGAATAGAGTATTCAAGCCTTATTTAGATATGTTTGTTATCATCTTCATTTATGACATGCTAATCTATTCGAGGAATGAGGAAGATCATGCTAGCCATCTCATAATAGTTCTCCAAACTCTAAAGGATAGAGAGTTGTATGCCAAGTTCTCTAAGTATAAATTTTTGCTCGAGTCTGTGGAATTCTTAGGCCATATTCTGTCTGGAGAGGGAATTAAAGTTGATACTTAGAAAATAGAGGCAGTGCAGAATTGGCATAAACCCACATCTCCAACTGATATTAGGAGTTTCTTGGGTTTGGCCGGCTATTATAAAAGGTTCGTAAAGGGGTCCTCATCTATTTCACCCCCTTTGACCAAGTTAACTCAGAAAACAGTGAAATTTCAATGGTTTGAAGCTTGTGAGAAAAGCTTTCAGAAATTGAAAAAGAGGTTGACTACTGCCCCAATATTGACCTTAGAAGAAGGCACGCAAGGCTTTGTTGTTTATTGTGATGTGGCTAGAGTTGGTTTGGGTTGTATGTTAATGTAGAATGGCAAGGTTATAGCTTATGCCTCCAGACAGTTGAAAGTTCATGAGAGGAACTACCCAACCCATGATCTAGAGTTGGCTGCCGTAGTATTTGCTTTAAAAATATGGTGCCATTATCTCTATGGTGTTCATGGGGATGTGTTCACCGATCACAAGTCTTTATGTGTTTACTCCGAAAGAGGTTAATCTAAAACAAATGAGGTGGTTAGAATTACTCAAGGATTATGACATGAGTATTCTTTATCACCCAGGTAAGGCTAATGTTGTTATTGATTCCTTGAGCAAGTTGTCTATGGGTAGTACCGTCGCCCATTTTGAGGAAAATAAGAAAGAGCTAGCAAGAGATATGCATAGACTTGCACGTTTGGGAGTTCGACTAATGGATTCCACAGAAGGAGGAGTGGTGGTGATGAATGGGGCTGAATCATCATTAGTGTCAGAAGTAAAAGACAAGCAAGACCAAGATCCTATTTTGCTTGAATTGAAGGCAAACGTTCATAAGCAAAAAGTAATGGCTTTTGAACAAGGGGGAGATGGTGTATTGAGGTATTAAAGTAGATTGTGTGTACCAAGGGTGGATGAACTCCAACAGAGGATCATGGAGGAAGCCCATATCTCCAGATATTCTATCCATCCGGGTTCCACAAAGATGTATCGCGATTTGAGAGAAGTTTATTGGTGGAGTAGTATAAAGAAGGGCATTGTAGAGTTTGTTTCTAAATGTCCGAATTGTCAACAAGTAAATGTAGAGCATCAAGGGCCCGGTGGTATGGCTTAGAATATAGAACTTCCGGAATGGAAATGGGAGATGATAAATATGGATTTCATCACAGGTTTACCAAGGTCTCGCAGGTAGCATGATTCTATTTGGGTGATTGTCGATAGAATAACAAAATCAGCCCACTTTTTGCTGGTAAAGACTACCCATTCAGTAGAAGATTATGCTCAGTTATATATTCAAGAGGTAGTCAGACTCCATGGGGTTCCGGTCTCCTTTATTTAAGACAGAGGTGCGCAATCTACTGCACAGTTTTGGAAGTCATTCCAAAAAGGCTTAGGTTCAAACGTGAACTTAAGTACTACCTTTCATCCTCAGATAGATGGTCAAGAAGAGCACACTATTCAGACCTTAGAGTATATGTTGAGGGCTTGTGTGATTGATTTCAAGGGTAATTGGGATGATCACCTACCTCTTTTCAAATTTTCTTACAACAATAGTTACCACTCTAGCATCCAAATGGCTCCTTATGAAGCTCTTTATGGGAGAAGATGCAGATCTCCTATTGGATGGTTTGAAGTTGGTGAAGCTGGGTTGATAGGACCAGACTTAGTTCATCAAGCTATGGAGAAGGTGAAAGTCATTCAAGAGAGATTGAAAACGGTGCAGAGTCGTCAGAAATCTTGCACTGATGTTAGGAGAAGGGAGTTAGAGTTTGCAATAGATGATTGGGTCTACTTGAAAGTTTCACCCATGAAGGGTGTTATGAGATTTGGTAAGAAGGGGAAGCTTAGTCCCCATTATATTGGCCCTTACAGAATATCCAAAAGGGTTGGTAATATAGCTTATGAGTTGGAGCTACCACAAGAGTTAGCCGCGGTTCATCTGGTATTTCACATCTCCATGTTGAAGAAGTGCATGGGCGGTCCTTCATTTATCATTACAACTGAAGATATTGGGATCAAGAATAGCTTATCTTATGAGGAGATTCCTGTTCAGATTTTAGATCGCCAAGTTTGCAAGTTGACAACAAAAGAGGAAGCATTAGTGAAAGTTTTTTGGATGAACCAATTTGATGAAGAAGCTACATGGGAAGCTGAGGAAGATATGAAGAAGAGATATCGACATCTCTTTGAGTCCGGAGAAATTCCTGACCAAGGTACTAATTCTCTTCTCAGTTCTCTATAATTTATACACTTGATGTGTTAGATTTGATTATTGGGTGTTTGAACTTAATGATTGTTGTTATACCCTTAGCCTAGTAAGAGTAATCTCATTCAAGGACGAATGTTCCCAATGGGGAGATATTGTAACACCTCGCCATTTGAAAGAGCTAGAAAGAGTTATAATTGGAAATAGTCATTTTAGGAAAGAATGAAAAATCTGGAAATTTGTAAAGTTATGGTAAGTGTGAGTTATGGGTCAACTTCAAACAATCATAAATCCTATATCAAGATGAGTTAGGTGTGATTCCAGATACCTTAGGAAGGATCTTGGAATTATCTTTCCAACGCCACCGAGTTTGCGCGATTCCGAGTTCGTATGAGTGAGATATGCCCATTTGAAGTTGGGCTGTTCAAATAAAGAAAGTCTAAACTGGATTTGGAAGGGTATTTTAGTCTTTTTCTTACCCAATTATTTTAATTCGTTTTTAGGAGTTTATTTGGGGTCTAATCAGAATTAGATCAGTTTAGTCAATTGGAAATTCATGCTAGGGCTTGGAGAAAAGAGAAAAAAGGAGAAAGGAGAAGAAAGCTCAAGATTCGTCGATTTCCTGGAGAATTGCGTGTTGATTTCTCCAAGGGTTAATCCCTACGAGGTATGTGAGATCACATAGAGTTGGATTAGTTCACCCACGCACTAATCATGATTTAATTTAGCGAAGTTGTATTATTTTGAAAGCAAATACTACGAGTTGTTGATATAAATTCATTCGAAATTTTGTGGGTTCTTGAGATTGATTAATGAAATTAGCTGTGATTTCAAGTTGGATCTTTCATATATTGATGATTTAGTTTTTCCTAAGTGTTTGGAGAAAGAACTAATTGAAATTAGAGGGTTTAGAGGTGAAAAACGAAGGAGGAATTTCATCAAAAATCTGGGTAAAGGGGTTGGGGAGCCGCGCCTCTCAGCGCGCACCAAATAGTATCTGAAAAATGACCTCTAGGGCGCTGTGCCAGCTAGTGCGCCCCAATTCATTCTATAAAGTTTCAAGGCTGTCACCCTGCACCTCTCAGAGCTCCAGGGATGCCGGTTCTTCTCATTTTCCCCCTTCTTTCCGTACTAGTTCCTTAGAAACGTACCTATGTTTCCTAGTTGATTCCAACACTATAAGGGACGTCTAAATATCATGATATCATCCATAAACATGAGATCATGAACCTTGAATCCATAATTCAAATCCAGAAAAGTTATGAGTCAAGATAAGAAGTTAAGAATCATGTCAAAAGAAGTTCATAAGAGTTTTTCAAAAGTTTTTTAAAAATGTTTTAACTTTGTTTTAAGACTTAAGCTTTGAGGTTACTAAAGAATAAGAGTAAGAGCTCATTTCTTCAAAGATTATACGGGAACTAAGTATTTCCAAGAGTTAAAATGTTTTCACAGTTGAGCAAGAAAGGAAACACCGATTTCCAAGATAGCTTTTAAGCTAAGTTTTGAATAATTATCTCAAACCAAAGAAAGAGTTTTGTTTTAAAAACATATGATCTAAGTATATTTTTGGGAGTAGTATTGAGCACCGATATGAGGATGCGAGTTCATAATAACTCAAGTCTCCATAAACCATGTAGCCATCATGGGTAGAAAGGATCATACTTTTTAGATGAATCCTTAGTGCTTTTTAGCATAGACTAGTGGATCCACTTAGTTAAGGCATTCTATATGACGGCAAAGTATATGACAGTTCTGGCAGCGTGGCCAAGATGTTGTATCACCACTTAGGCTCATTGTGGTGCTTGTCGGTTAGAGAAACTCTCACAGAAATTATATTACTTTATTATATGAGTAAGTTGTGTTGTTATTGCATTTCTTTAACAAACTGAGTTGCTTTCTACTATTTTAAAAGCTTTCCATATATTGCATGTGTATTATTGCTTTATATTGAGTTACGTTTTTCATGAGTTGAGTAAAGCCAAGGTAAGTGTTTCTTTCAGATTATTTCAATCTTATGTTATGTTTAGTATTCCCCTCTGTCATGACCCAAGCTTCCACCTCGGACGTGACACGGCGTACAAGACTCCAAAAAGCCTCATACAAACCTCATAGCATTCATAACATAAGACATAAGAGAAAATGTGTGGAATTTAAACTCTTTTTAATCCATACAATTGAAAACTTCATTTAAAATAAACAGCGGAAGTCTACTTGTCTCACATGACCATCTAATACAACTTGAATTAAGGATAGGGTCATGACCCTTACAATATAAAGTCTAAAACATGTTTAATACAATGAAAGACATGAAACAACAATATATCACTTGTCCTCGGATCCATGAGGACATACCACAAGCTTTGGAGAGAATCAATCCAAGTTTTGAACTAGAAGGGATCAACTCAATTGCCGGAACCTACACTTTGTAGAAAAATAGAAGAAATATGGGTTAGCACAATTAGTGTAGTAAGTATGATAGCCATGCAAAAATCATGCTTAAAAGGGACATTTTGGTTGAAAACCATTCTATATGCTAATTTGGGAAAACATCTGAACTTTAGTATAAGAGGCATAGGATACAAACATAATCAACATATAAGCCATTACAACACATTAAAACCATCATCTTAATTAACCCTAAGTTATACTTGTGCAATGTAGGAATGGCAATGTAACAACCCAACTTCTCAAAACGTCTAAATTAACTCGTATCATCGTGGAAAGACAAGGAGGGTGGGTAATAAATTAAGAATGATGTGGTATGTCATATTTTAAGTTTTCAAGGGTTGCATCTCAAGTTTTGAAGTTAGGTAAGCGGCAAAATAAAAGTTGGCGAAAGTTATTGTAAGTTCCTTTTTAAAGATTTCTATGAAAATTGGTTCAATTGTCTTAGATGTTTTCTCCCAATATATAAATAGTTAGAAGGCCTATCACCCATTAAATCGAATACCTATGAGTCTAGTTTGCACCACACAAAACCCCATATCCAACTGACATCAGAGTAAAAGGTTATGAGGGTTTTACTAGGGACTGTCGGGGCAGATCCGGGTCAGGTGAAAAATGTGGTATGTCGGCTTATTCAACGTTTTAGGCCATGAAAACATTTCTTTTCACTTCCAAACCAGAAAGAAAGCTTAAGAGAGGGTTCCTATGGAGTTCTTGCATGATGAAGGTTAGTTTTTAATGATTTCTACTATTAAAGGTTGCCCCCGTGCCTAGAAACGTGATCTCTACACGTGGCAATCATTTTTTCCTTGTTTTAGTTGCATTTGGAGCTGCTCTTTGAAGATATAAATTTGTAGTTATTGGTGTTTCTTCAGTTTAAACTTGTTCAACTAAGGTAATCATCTCGGGACTCTTTTGTGATTGTTTTTATGAATTTCTACGGACGTTTTGACAAGTTGGGGTAATATGGCAAATCTGCCGATTTAAGATTAAATATGAACTGTTTATAGGTGTGTACTAGCTGTGTAAATACACTGTTTGTGAAGCTTAGGACATAAGGAACAACTTTTGTGAAGGAATTACGGTCTTTTAAGCGTTCATTGGAAAGGCATGTTAAGGTTATTCCCTTCGTTCAACATGTTTCCTTAGAGCTTGGGAGTGATATAACAGGATAGTTAATGTTGGTGATCTTGTCGATGTAATTGTGAGTGGTTGGCTGATTGAGTTGTTATACACCCTCATTTTAGGGACTCATAATCTGCTAAGGACGATCCTAAGTTAGGAACGACTTGGATATTATTCATATATATTATTTATAGCTAAATTGCTTGCCTTTAGCCTATTCAATTGTTTGTTGTCACCCTTGGGGCTATTGTGGTTAGTTGTTGAGATATGAACTGCTTATGGGGGACATGATGTTGTCTAATAGGACTATGTCATTGCCAAAGAGGGCTACGTGTTGTCCACGGGGCTATATTGATGCCAAAGAGTGTTATGTGTTGCCTACGAGGCTTTTTTGACTCCCAAGAGGGCTATGTGTTGCCTACAGGGCTATGTTGATACAAAAGAGGGCTACGTGCAGCCCACAGAGCTATGATATTGCCTAAGAGGGATATGTGTTGCCAACGGGGCTATATCGTTGCCAAAAAGGGCAATGTGACTTCTTACAAAGACAAGGGGCTACCGATAGGGGTATGTAGATTGATTTGGCACCTTCTAAGCTTATGGGGGCCTAGGTAGGTGGTATGTTGTTTGTACTTGCCGAGTTTATGGGGGCTTGGTTAGGTTGATGTTTGATCATTTTTGTATTTTTAGATTCAGTAGTGGATTAGCATGCTTATCTAAAATTTTGATTTCCTTACGTGATTACTTTTGGTCTATTATGATTCTTGCTCATTTAGTCTATTGCCTTTCATACTCTGTACATTATTTTTTACTAACGCTCCATTTCATTATGGGAACTGCAATCATCCATCCAGGTCTCGACAGACGACCCAGTAGACCTCTTCAGCAGTAGGATTGACTTCTATCCGATTGGCTAGCTCCTTTCCTCCGGAGCTGCCAGAGTTGGGAGATTTGTTAGCTTTTGTTGTATATATCTTTATGGTTAGGCCGGGGCCCTGTCCTGCCAATCTTTACTACTCTTAGAGGATTGTAGACTAGTGTGAGGGGTGTATAGCTACGTTATGGCCATACTGGCCGAGTTTGTTGGCTTGCTGAAGCTTGTGAGTTCTTTGATGTATTATCTTGATATATACCTGCTTTCAGTTTTGGTAAAGATATCATGGTGGCCTTGACGGCCCAATCAGGACTTCTGTGCTAGTTATCTATTTATTTATATGAACTCTTGGGACTAGCTGTTTCTTGTATAGATCAGTTGACAGGGGCCTTGCCGGCCGAGGGCTTAGTTTTAAGCAGAGATTTACTTGTTTGTTTTCTTGATTGCGTGTGGCTGTAATCCGCTAGTAGCAAATGGTTTAACGGGGTCAGCTCGGGACTGGGTTTCGACATTAGGAGCTAGTTGCACCCCTAGAGTTTGGGGCGTGACAGGCATCCCATACTACCATTCATACTAAGTACCACTTTGAGGCCACCATAGATGACTTACCATTCTTCATACTCATCTTTAATCAAAACTCATGCATAAGGAACATATACATTTAATAAGTCATGACAAGGAAAGTAACTCATAATAACATTTCCAAGTAAAGCATTCATCATTACATTAAGCCTTCAAGTCAACCTTCTCATTAGCTTCATTATGAGCATATTCATTCATTAGACATCAGGAAATTAGAGAAACACACCATAGCCCTCTCAAAGCCTACTCGTGCAATGCATGAGCGACATCCCATACTACCACCCACACTTCATAGAACCTCTTGAGCAACCATAACATGTAACTCACATGATGGGAATAAGCATTAACCGACATAGACCATGTGAGAAAATCATGGAATCCGGTGTCTATCCTACACCGTAAAGGGTTGGTCTACTTGCCTAAGGTAGGACCAGTAACATTTTAGCTTTGGTGGATCCACTAGCTAATAACCTATGTGGGCACATAGTTTTTGGGATGAGAATGATGTTCATTGAAACCCAGCCTAACATGGGGAGAGATTCCATCTTACCATATCCACTCGGTGCTAAGCTTACATTCCCATCGAGTAGTTCATTTTCATTAACATTATTATACTTGAGAGGGCTACCACCATTAGGTCTACCGACCCAAAGTACATTACACACATGAAAGGGCCACCATCATTAGGTCTACCGATTCAAGGTACCTTATTAGGATAGCTCATTGAATCCTCAAGAAAGGGCCACCACCATTAGGTCTACCGATTCAAGGTTCATCATTACATTAGTTTCTACAGTCATCATGAAGGGCTACACCATTAAGTCTACCGGTTCAAGACATAGTCTTAGAATACTTCATTAATCACTAATGAAAGGGCTACCACCATTAGGTCTACCGATTCAAGGTTCATTAAGTCAAGATACTTTAGTTACACAAGAAGAGGATGCCTAAGCCTACCAATTCAAGGTACATCAATCAACATTACTTTCATTTACACAAGAAGAGGATGCCTTAAGACTACCAATTCAAGATGTATCATTACATTGAAGAAACCTTTCACATATATCATCATCATTCACAAGTGTACAATTGAGAATAACCTTTCAATAATAACACAATTGCATTGTGGTTATGATTAATTATAATAATGTGTAAGGGTATACGGGAGAATAACTGTTCCAATCAATACCACAATTACACCATAGTCATAGAATCTTCATTATCAACATAAATCTTGAAGCACATGCATAATTCTTACATTCATGTACAAATTCTCATAATTTATGCATCAAGAGTCATGAATCACATTCAACCCAACATCTAGAATTTCTACATTAGATATGGGTAATTACATAATTCAACAATGCAATTAATTCATACAAGACCCATTTACATGCTTCTAAAATCAATCAATTCAATTAAGATCACAATTTAGCAATAGAGGGGATCAATGGGTTCTTCGGGAAATTTCACCAAAATTCAACCATAAATCATCAATTCAATCATAAACCAACATAATTAAACCATTGAAATCATTGATTGAATAAATTCATACAGGACCCATTTACATGCTTCTAAAATCAATTTATTCAATTAAGATCACAATTTAGCAATAGAGGGGATCCATGGGTTTTTGGGGGAATTTCACCAAAATTCAACCATAAATCATCAATTCAATCATAACCAACACAATTAAACCATTGAAATCATTTTTAAAGAGAACCCATGAATTTCGAAAAAAACCCTTGAAATTGGGGAAAATTGGAAGTTTTGAAATCAAGTTTTGAAGGGGCTCTTTAGTCGAATCTACCCAAATATGAAAACTACCATACCTTGATGATGAATCCTTGAAGAATTTGATTAAAAACTCTTGAATTCTTGCAGCCCAAGCTTCAATTTTACTCTTCTTATTCTTGAGTTTTTAGAGAGAAATATTGTGAGGAAGATGAACTTTTTATTTTCATTTGGTTCTTTGTGAAAATGATTTTTCATTGGTGTTTAATGACTAAAAATACCTTATATATTTATTTAAAACTAATATAAAATATACCCATTTAAAAATAGAACTTAAAAATAATATTTACAAAATTGCCCCTTGCCCACATGGACTAGCCTATAAAAAAACCAAGGCAAAGTTCAAGGGAGTTTGTATGGGCATTGATGCCTTTCACCTTCCTTGAACCCTCACTTGAACTTATACTTGGTCAAATTTTTGGGCCATTTACCTTCCTTGAACCCTCACTTGAACTCAATTATGCATAAAATTTTAAGACTCAAACGTTAGGCTCTAGTTTCACATATTAATTTTCCGGGTGTTAAATCCTCGCATACTCTTACATTCAAAGTACTGATGTCATTTGGCCTGTATCATTTTATGATGCAGACACAGGTAACCAGGATCAATATCCAACGCCTCATTGATCCAGTGGAGCACTCAGAGTCAGTAGGTGAGCCTCCTTGCTTTTCGGAGGACTGTTACTTTGCTTTATAGTATTTCAGTTGTTAGGATGATCGAGGGTCTTGTCCCGACATCCCTATTTCTTTTAGAGGCTTCATAGAAGTGTAGTTATGGTTCTTTAGTCTTTCCATTTTCAGTTGTATACGTTAAGACTTATGTTGCCATTTTGACTAAGTTATTATCTTTTGAAGTTATTCGTATGAGTTATATTTTGAGACTGTTTCTTGATTATTAAGTCTTTCTCTATAAGTTAAGCCATGCAAAGGGCTTGCTTGGGGCCAACAATGGTTCTTGAGTGCCAGTCCCTCCCTGGGTGTAGGCTCGGGGCATGACATGCGGAGCCAAATCCGGCTGAGTACAGGTCCGACAACATGGGCATCTATAACACCCACCTCACCACTTTGGAATCTGATCTTGAGGATACTTCGCGGTCTAGATCACCAACCTTTGTCTCCTAGCTAGAGGATGATCAGACTCTTCAGGGGAGACGAGCTGAGCTACTCTCCAAAGAACTGTTTAGCAGCAATCAAGGAAAAAGAGCAAGGCAAGGGCATTATCGGGCAAAAAGGAGCGAAAAATCTGAAGCTACTGAAGAAAAGCAAGGCTGGTACTCGCCAAAGCCACTCGGCGAGTCACTGAGTGGACCTTTAACTCGCCAAAAGTTCCACCAGGCCAACCCATGGACAAGACCAACTCGATGAGAAAATTGATGGTTCGTCGACACGTTGAATGGATAGGCGATGCCGACCTTGATCGCCAAAAGTTATAGAAGAAAGGTGGTGAAAGGCCAAGCCAACCTCCACGCATCACCAACCATGTCGGAGAAACCTGACTTATTTCGATGAGTGACTCCAAAACTAAATTTTTGGGAACGTATAAATGCGATTTTCAAAAGAGAAAAGGAGTTCCCACATTGCCCAGTAGTGGTTTTTGATCCTCAATATTCTAATCATTGTTTTTACACTTTTTGAGTAGAGATTTAGGGTTTGTTTGATTTTTAGCTTGAATTTGAGCATTTTGAGAATTGTGGATTGTTACCGAACGAGATGGAAAACACAATTGGTAATGATTTTTTGTTCTTTATTATGTTGGCTAAAAACCCAATTCTTGGGAGTGTTATTATGTAGTTGAATGCTTCAATTAGCTTATAGGTGTTAGTATATACTAATTTAATTGTTGATTTGAAGTGGGTTTAATTAATAGTTTGAGTTTTAATTGATGAATTATAGTAGCAAATGCAATTCTAGTTCAGCTCTCTAAGCTTGCTTGAAAAAGGAGTGTTAGAGTTAAAACTATTAGTTGATGATTGTAGCGATTTTGTTATGGCATATTTAGCTTGAGAAAGTAGGTCTAAATGCAATCCTACAAATCTAGCTTGAAAAGTAGATTGATTGAGGTATTGGGCAGTTTATATGTGTTGTGTTTGTTGATGTTCGAAAGAACTCGCTTAATTCGTGATAGTTGATTGAGAAATGACTATTGCACCTAAAGCCTGGCCTACCCTCTAAGATTCAGCGAATTTAGTAAATAATAATCACTCATTTTGCGAAATTGGCATTCAATTTATCACACTCCTGAGAAATCCCCTCTACTTGTTTACTCTCGGTTAATTGTAGTTGCTAATTCTTCACCCAAATCCCCCCATTTGACATTGATTGTCAACACATCGTCATTTACTTTATTGTTGCAAAAATGTCTACATCTACAAAATGATTAGAACACCATTTTACTTTATAATCAAATTCTTTATCGTATCACTTCCTATGGGATCGACCCCAACTCTTAGTTAGGTTTATACTTGTTAGTGACCGCCTACACTTAGAATCGGATTAATTGTAGTTGAGCATTATCAATAGAATACCTCATCTAAATGGAGCAAATAAGCTTTACCCGAAGGCACTTAGGATTCATCTAAAAAGTATGATCATGTACCCATGTTGGCATACATGGCTTATGAGGAATGTGAGTTGTCTGAACTCATCCTCATATCGGTGCTTAATACTAATCCCAATAATATATACTAATCATAAATGTTTAAAAACACTCTTCCTCTTGTTTGATATAATTTCTCAAACTATCCTCTTAAAAGATGTAACAACTCTTGAAATATCTTTGAACTCATTACTCATTTAGAAATCAAAGTTTCTCTTTTATTAATGTAAAAACAACTACATTTGGAAATACTTAGTTCCCTGATACTCTTACTCAATTCATACATGAAAACTCTTTCTCAAAAATATATCAGAATCATATTGTGATATGATCATTGATGACTCGGGAAGTCATACTGCATAAACATTGATGGTATATGTAGATACCATGCTGCTTCATCATTGATGGCATACACGATTGTCATACTAATCATGTTTAAAAAACTCTTTCTCAAAACTCAGTTTTACTTTCTGAAATACTCAGTTTAAAACTCAAATGTTGGCTTTGAAAAGCATCTCAAAATTTATAACTCAATTCATAGGGTTCATGCAGAATTATGGACATGAACGACTCAACTCAGAGGTCGTAATAGCAATATGAAAACTCAGAACGCAAAAACTGAAGGACACTATTCATATCAAGAATACTCAATTCCTAGGGTTCATGTTGAAATATAGACATGAAAGAATCAACTCAAGAATCTTAATGCATAACATATAGTAATTCAATAATTAGGAATAGAGTTTCAAAAACAAATAGGAACTCCAGAACTCAAAATCAACTAATCTTAAGAATACTCAAATCTAGGGGTAGAGTCCTAGATTTCTCGTTTACTAATTTAAAAGTAGATGTAGGGCGTGAGGAAGAACTAGTCTAACATTAAAATAGCCTTACATACCTACAAGAACAAGGTTCTTGAAGAATCTTGAATCAAAACTTGATTAGAAGCCCTGAAACCCTAGCATAAAGGTAAACAATCAAGAAAACCTTTCTTGCGATTCTTGAATTAGTTTCTTGAAATCTCTATGGCCAAGAATTCTACATGATTCTATTTCGGTGATTGTCGATAGAATGACAAAATCAGCCCACTTTTTGCCGGTCAAGACTACCCACTTAGTAGAAGATTATGCTAAGCTTTATATTAAAGAGGTGGTAAGACTTCATGGGGTTCTGGTCTCCATTATTTCAGATAGGGGTGCACAATTTAGTGCACAGTTCTGGAAATCTTTTCAGAAGGGTTTGGGTTCAAATGTGAACTTGAATACTGCTTTTCATGCTCAGACTGATGGGCAAGCAGAGAGCACTATGCAGACCTTAGAGGATATGTTGAGGGCCTGTGTGATTGATATCAAAGGTAATTGGGATGATCACCTACCCTTTATTGAATTTGCATAGAATAATAGTTACCACTCTAGCATCCAAAGGGTTCCTTATGAAACTTTTTATGGGAGAAGATGAGATCTCCTATTGGATGGTTTGAAGTTAGTGAAGCTGGATTGATAGGACCATATTTAGTGCATCAAGCGATGGAGAAGGTGAAAGTGATTCAAGAGAGATTCAAGACGGCACAGAGTCATCAGAAATCCTACACTGATGTTACGAGAAAAGAGTTGGAGTTTGATGTAGATGATTGGGTGTATCTAAAAGTTTTACCCATGAAGGGTGTTATGAGGTTTGGTAAGAAGGGGAAACTTAGTCCCCGGTATATCGGACCTTACCGAATATCCAAGATACTTGGCGAAGTAGCGTATGAGTTGGAGCTACCGCAAGAGTTAGCCGCGGTTCATCTGGTGTTTCACATATCCACGTTGAAAAAGTGCATGGGCGAACCTTCATTGATCAAACCAACTGAAGATATTGAGATCAAGGATAGCTTATCTTATGAGGAGATTCTTGTTCAGATCTTAGACTGCCAAGTTCGCAAGTTGAGGACTAAGGAAGTAGCATTAGTTAAATTCCTTTGGAGGAACCAATTTGTAGAGGAAGCTACTTGGGAAGCTGAAGAGGATATGAAGAAGAGATAGCCACATCACTTTCAGTTCGGAGAAAATGCAGACCAAGGTACTAAATACTTCTTAGTACCCTTTAAATTATGAGTGCGCATATTGTTTGTTTGAATTTGCTTGTTGGGTGTTTGAACCTGATGTTACACCATTAGCCTAGTAAGATTAATCTCATTCGAGGACAAACTTTCCCAAGGGGGATATATTGTAACATGTCGCAATTTGAAATAACTAGGAAGAAGCTAATAATTGGAAATAGTCATTTTTGGAAATAATGAAAATCTAGAAATTTGTTTAAGTTAGGAAAAGTTGAGTTTTGGTCAACTTCAAACGGCCATGACTCCTAGCTTAAGATGAGTTAGGTTTACTTTTAGATATGGTTGGAATGCTCTTGGAATGATCTTTCCAACGCCGCCGAGTTTGCTCGATTCCTAGTTCGTATGCCCTTTGGAAGTTGGGTTGTTGGATTAAGGAAAGTCTAATCCAGATTTTTGAAGGGTAATTTAAAATTTTCCTTACCTAATTATTCTAATTCATTTTAGGAGATTAATTGAGGTAAAACCAGATTTTGGTCAGTTTAAAAAAGTTAGAGTTCACGCTGGGGCTTGGAGAAAAGAGAAAATAGGAGAAAGGAGAAGAGGAAGCAAGATTCGTCAAGATCGTCGAGTTTAGCATGTGGAATTCGTCGGTGGTGATCCCTACAAGGTATGTGAGATCACATAGCATTGGGTTAGTTCTCCCACATGCCAAATATGATTCAATTCAGTGAATTTAAGTCTTTGAAAGTTTAGAAATTGAATTCTTGATGAACATTGTTGAAAGTTTCATTGAATTTCTTGTGGGTTGTGTTATTGAAGTTTCTTGCGATTCGATTCATGTTTTCGGGTGTAATTTTGAGTTGAATCTGGTATATATTGAGGATATAATCGATTCTAAGTGTGTGGAGAAAGGCCTAAGGTTATTGGGAGGGTTTAGAGTTGAAAAACGAAGAAGAAAAATCGGGGAACACCTGGGGAGGGCTCTGGCGCGTCGCGCCTCTCAGATCCCCAAAAAGGGGTCTCTGAATGTAGAGCTCTAGGGTGCCGTACCAGCCAGAGAGCCACAACTTATCCCTGAATCTCAAAGGTTGGCGCCCCGAGCCTCTCAGAGCGCTAGGGATGCCAGTTCTTCTCATTCTTCCCCCATCTTTTCGTACTTGTTCCTTAGCAATGTTCCTATATTTTCTAGTTGATTCCAACACTCTAAGATACATCTATACATCATGAAATCATCCATAAACATGAGATCATGAACCTTGAATCCATAATCCAGTTCAAGGAAAGTTAGAATCAAAGTCAAGAGAAGTTAAGAGTCAAGTCTAGAAGTTAAGAAGCACGTCAAAGCAAAGTTTTTAAAGTTATCAAAAGTCTTTAACAAACGTTTTAACTTTTTTTTAAGACTTAGGTTTCAAGTTAAGAAAAGATTAAAGAGTTGAGTTCATTTCTGAAAAAGCTATAAGGGAACTAAGTATTCCCAAAAATTTATAAATGTTTTCACATTTGAGTAAGAAAAGGGAACATCGATTCCAACAGAGCTTTTAAGCTAAGTTTTGAGTAATTATCTCAAACCAAAGAAAGAAGTTTGTTTTCAAAACATATGAGCTAAGTATATTTTAGGAGTAGTATTGAGCACCGATATGGGGATGCGAGTTCATATTAACTCAAGTCTCCATAAACCATGTAGCCATCATGGGTAGAAAAGGATCATACTTTTTAGATGACTCCTTAAGATGCTTTTAGCATAAGCTAGTGGGTCCACTAAGTTAAGCTTTCTATATGATGGCAAAGTAAAGGACAGTTCTGGCAGCATGCCAAGACATTGTTTCATCACTTAGGCTCATAGTGGTGGTTGTCGGTTAGAGAATCTCCCAGAGAAACTATATTACTTTGTTATATAAGTAAATTTGAGTTTGTTACTACATTTTCTTTAACGAACTAAGTTGCTTTTACTGTTTTATAAAGGTTTTAATATATTGCATGTGTCTTATTGCTTTATTATGAGTTGAGTTATTTATGAGTTGAGAAGAGCCAAGGTAAGTGTTTCTTTCAAAATCTTTTCAAACCTATGTATTAATTAGCATTCCAACTCACTTACTAGTACATTCAACGTACGAATGCCAGTTGGACTGCATCTTATTACGATGCAGACGCAGGTAACCAAGATCAACATCTAGCGCCTCGTTGATCAGGTTCAGCACTCCGAGTCAGTTGGTTAGCCTTTTTGCATTCCAGAGGACTCTTTTATCATTTGCTTTCTAGTTTTCAGTTGTTAGGATGATCAGGGGTCATGTCCCGACATCACTCTTTGTTTTAGAGGTTTCATAGACTGATAGTATTAGTTCTTTAGTTTTATTCATTTCAGCTGTATACGTTTAAGACTTGAGTTGCCATTTTTGGCTAAGTTATTATCTTTTAAGTTATTGCATGAGATATATCTCTTGTGTTTAAGTCTTCTGCTGAGTAAGTAAGCCAGACCAAGGGTTCGCTTGGGGCCAGCAATGGTTCTCGAGTGCCAGCCATGTCTGGGGTGTAGGCTCGGGGCGTGAGAAACTTGGTATCAGAGCCCAGAGTTCAAGAATCCTAGGTAGTCTATGAAGCTGTGTCTATAGAGTCCTAGTTATCGTTGTGAAGCACACCACATCTATAACTAGGAGGCTGCTACACTTCGGAAAATTTCTCACTTCTTTCACACTCATTCCGTGCGTTAGAGTTTGATCTCTAAAAAGTTTCCTTCTAATTCGTGCTTGCGCGTGTTTTAGATAATCATGCCTCCACGAAGGGCTTTCAGAGGTCATCCAGCTAGACATAATATTGAGGAGCAAGAGTTACCAAATGCACCTGAAGTGTAACCTCAAGGGGAAGTCACTAATGTTGAGTTCAGAGAAGCAATTAGGATGCTGAGTCAAGCTGTGACTAACCAGGTTGGGCAGCAAAGAGGAGCTCGACAAGAAGGGGCTGACACTTCAAGGATTCGTGAGTTCTTGAGGATGAATCCTCCAAGATTCACTAGTTCGATAACTACTAAGGATCCAGAGAACTTTATTGAGAAAATGAAGAAGGTATTTGATATTATGCATGTGGAAGATACTAAACCAGTTGAACTAGCTACATATCAAATGAAGAATGTTGCTAGGACTTGGTTTGACCAGTGGAAAAGGGGTAGAGCTGAGGATGCACCACCTGCGAGTTGGACCTGTTTTGAGGAAGCTTTCTTGGGGCGTTTCTTTCCCTGAGAATTGAAAGAGGTCAAGGTACATGATTTCTTCACACTTACGCAGGATTTTCTAAGTGTTCATGAGTACGGGTTGAAGTTCACCCAACTATCCCGTTATGCTCCGGAGATGGTTGCAGACATGAGGACTAGAATGAGCTTGTTTGTTGCTGGGCTGTCTCGTCTGTCGAGCAAGGAAGGTAAGGCTGCGATTATAATCGGGGACATAGACATATCAATGTTCATGGTCTATGTTCAGCAGGTTGATGAAGTGAAGCTAAAGGATAAGGAGGAATTCATAAAGAAGAAAGCTACTACAAGGAATGAGTCTGGGCAGCAGAAACGTAATGTGAACCGTTCGTCCTTTCAGCAAAAGCAAAAGGGACCTGCTCCACCATCCGCTAGTGCATCTGCATCCAGAAACAAAGGTGAGTATAATTGTCAGAATTCGTAGAACTTCATAGCTAGACCTACACAGTCTCAAGGTAGTTTAGCGCAAGGAGGTAACTGGGCTCCTGCATGTGCTAAGTGTGGTAGGATCCACTCGGGTATGTGTCGTGATGGCCAAACAGGTTGTTTCAAGAGTGGGCAAGAGGCACACTTCATGAAAGAGTGTCCAAAGAACTGGCAAGGTAGTGGAAATCAAGGAAATAGGGCCCAATCTTCATCAGTTGCGCCACTAGACAGGGCTGCACCTAGAGGAGCTACTTCAGGTACTAGCGGAGGAAAAAATTGTCTTTATGCAATCACCAGTCATCAAGAGCAAGAGAACTCTCCAGATGTTGTTACTGGTATGATCAAAGTCTTTGCTTTTGATGTTTATGCTTTGCTAGACCCAGGAGAAACTCTATCTTTTGTAACCCCTTATGTTGCAAATAAGTTTGATGTTCTTCCTGAGAAACTTTGTGAACCCTTTTATGTTTCTATACCTATTGGGGAGTCTATTCTAGCTGAGCGAGTTTATCGTGATTGTGTCATTTCCATCAATCACAAGGACACCATGGTTGATTTAATTGAGTTAGACATGGTAGATTTCGACGTCATTTTAGGTATGGACTGGCTTCACGCCTGTTATGCGTCAATAGATTGTAGAACTCGAGTTGTCAAGTTTCAAATTCCTAATGAGCCAGTCTTAGAGTGGAAAAGTAGTTCAGCAGTGCCTAAGGGTTGTTTATAGTAACTTAAGGCTAGAAAGTTAGTTTCCAAGGGGTGTGTCTATCACTTAAGTCGAGTTAATGACTCTAGTATTGAGATACCTCCTATTCAGTCAGTTCCTATAGTAAAAGATTTTCCAAAAGTCTTCCCTGATGATCTACCCGGAGTCCCTCCTGGGAGAGAGATATAATTTGGTATAGATGATCTTCAAGATACTCGTGCTATCTCTATTTCACCATATAGAATGACACCAGCAGAGTTGAAAGAGCTTAAAGAGCAATTGAAAGATCTTTTAGAGAAAGGGTTTATTCGACCAAGTGTCTCACATTGGGGTGCTCCGGTCTTATTTGTGAGAAAGAAAGATGGTTCCCTTAGGATGTGTATAGACTACCGCCAATTAAACAAGGTTACCATCAAGAACAAGTATCTTCTTCCGAGAATTGATGATCTTTTCGATCAACTTCAGGGTGCTTCTTGTTTTTCTAGGATAGTCCTTAGATCTGGCTACCATCAATGGAAAGTAAGGGAGTGTGATATTCCCAAGACAGCATTCAGGACCCGTTATGGTCATTATGAGTTTCTGGTTATGTCGTTCGGTTTGACTAATGCACATGCAGCGTTCATGGACCTTATGAATAGGGTATTCAAACCTTATTTAGATATGTTTGTTATCGTCTTCATTGATGACATACAAATCCATTCAAGGAATGAAGAAGATCATTCTAGTCACCTCAGAATAGTTCTTCAGACTTTGAAAGATAAGGAGTTATATGCTAAGTTCTCTAAATGTGAGTTTTGGCTTGAGTCTGTGGCATTCTTAGGTCACATTGTGTCTGGAGAGGGAATTAAAGTTGATACTCAGAAAATTGAGGTAGTACAAAATTGGCCTAGACCTACATCTCCAACTGATATTAGGAGTTTCTTGGGTTTGGCTAGCTAGTATAGAAGGTTTGTAGAAGGGTTCTCATCCATTTCATCTCCTTTGACCATGTTGACTCAGAAAATAGTGAAGTTTCAATGGTTTAAAGCTTGTGAGAAAAGCTTTCAGGAATTGAAAAAGAGGTTGACTACTGCCCCAGTTTTGACCTTAGCGGAAGGTACTCAAGGTTTTGTGGTGTATTATGATGCATCTAGAGATGGCTTGGGCTGTGCTTTAATGCAGAATGGCAAAGTCATAGCTTATGCCTCCAGATAGTTTAAAGTTCATGAGTAGAACTACCCAACACATGACTTAGAGTTGGCTATTGTAGTATTCACTTTGAAGATATGGCGTCATTATTTGTATAGTGTTCATGTTGATGTATTCACTGATCACAAGAGTTTTCAATATGTGTTCACTCATAAAGACTTTAATCTCAGACAAAGGAGGTCGTTAGAGTTACTCAAGGATTACGACATGAGTTTTCTCTATCACCTAGGTAGGGTTAATGTTGTTGCTGGTGCTTTAAGCAGGTTGTCTATGGGTAGTACCCCCCATGTTCAGGAAGAAAAGAGAGAGTTAGCGAAGGATGTGCATAAACTTGCACGCTTAGCAGTCCGACTAATGGATTCCACAGAAGAAGGAGTAGTGGTAATGAATGGGGTTGAATCTTCATTGGTGTCAAAAGTGAAAGAGAAGGAAGACCAAGATCCTATTTTACTTGAATTGAAGGAAAATGTTCATAAGCAAAAAGTATTAGCTTTTGAACAAGGGGGAGATGGTGTGTTGAGATATCAAGGTAGATTGTGTGTACCAATAGTGGATGGACTTCAAGAGAGGATCATGGAGGAAGCTCATAGCTCTAGATATTCCATTCATCCGGGTTCCATAAGGATGTATTGCAATTTGAGAGAAGTCTATTAGTGGAGTAGCATGAAGAAGGGGATTGCAGAATTTGTTGCTAAGTGTCCAAATTGCCAACAAGTCAAAGTAGAGCATCAAAATGTCTGGTGGTTTGGCTCAGAATTTAGAGCTTCCAGAATGGAAGTGGGAGATGATTAATATGGACTTCATCACAGGTTTACCGAAGTTTCGCAAGCAACATGATTCTATTTGGGTGATTGTTGATAGAATGACAAAATCAGCCCACTCTTTGCCGGTAAAGACTACCCACTCATCAGAAGATTATGCTAAGCTTTATATTCAAGAGGTGGAAAGACTTCGTGGGGTTCCGTTCTCCATTATTTCAGATAGGGGTGCACAATTTAGTGCACAGTTTTGGAAATCTTTTCAGAAGGGTTTGGGTTTAAAGGTGAACTTAAGTACTGCTTTTCATCCTAAGACTGATGGGAAAGCAGAGCGCACTATTAAGACCTTAGAGGATATGTTGAGGGCCTGTGTGATTGATTTCAAAGGTAATTGGGATGATCACCTACCCCTTATTGAATTTTCATACAATAATAGTTACCACTTTATCATCCAAATGGCTCCTTATGAAGCTCTTTATGGGAGAAGATGCAGGTCTCCTATTGGATTGTTTGAAGTTGGTGAAGCGGGATTGATAAGACCAGATTTAGTGCATCAAGTGATGGATAAGGTTAAAGTGATTCAAGAGAGATTGAATATGACACAGAGTCGTCAGAAATCCTACACTGATGTTAATAGAAGAGAGTTGGAGTTTGAAGTAGATGATTGGGTGTATCTAAAAGTTTCACCCATGAAGGGTGTTATGAGGTTTGGTAACAAGGGGAAACTTAGTCCCCGGTATATCGGATCTTACCGAATATCCAAGAGGATTGGCAACGTCGCTTATGAGTTGGAGCTACCACAAGAGTTAGCCGCGGTTCATCTGGTGTTTCACATCTCCATGTTGAAAAATTGCATGGGCGAACCGTCGTTGATCATACCAACTGAAGTTATTGAGATCAAGGATAGCTTATCTTATAAGTGGATTCCTGTTCAGATCTTCGACCGCCAAGTTCGCATGTTGAGGACTAAGGAAGTAGCATCAGTTAAAGTCCTTTGGAGGAACCAATTTGTTGAGGAAACTACTTGGGAAGCTGAAGAGGATATGAAGAAGATATATCCACATCACTTTCAGTTTTAAAATAATTAGGTGGTGGCTCCTTAGGTGAAATAATTTAGGAATCATCAATATGTTGTACAGTATTTGATGTGAGTTAAAATGGGGAACAACAACAAACTCGTCCCAAACACTTCGAGATCAAAACCAAAGGTTGTTCTAGACCAAACTTGGTATTTCAGAGCTAACCGCACTAATGAAATTCTCATCCGAGTGTGTTTACCAAGAATGTTGACTGAAGTCAAACTTTGGCCAAAACATCAAAGATAAAATTCCTAACTACACAAACTCAAACTGAGGTCCTAAGAACTAGAAGTTACCAACCATTCTACTAGACCAATATGGACCTTTCGGAGCTGATGGAGCTGTCAGAAATCTTAGACGACATTAGATTCTCTAGATGTTGACTAAAGTCAATTCTCACTTCAAAAGCCTTTAAACGGGCAAAAATTTCTCAAAACTCTCCCGACCACCTCGAGAAGCATCCCACCCAATCCAGCAACACACAAAAGCTTCAACGAAGCTATGGGAAGAGGCAAAATAGTAAAACCACGAAAAAAGATAGATTTTACTACAAGGGTCATTCCAAGAAAAAAAATAGAAGGAATGATGATCAAGATTGAAAATTCAAGGTTAAAAATCAATTTTTCAAAGGAAGTAGTGTCCCAAATGAATGACTTGATTATATAGTGAAGCTTGAAAGGCAATATATTTTAAAAAATCTGAGTGATGTTAAAAATATGAATTATGCTATAAATCATCTTGAGGGTTTTGTTTCTACATGGTGGGAGAAAATTGAAAGAGATGCTTTGGTGAATAGAAATTTTATTACAAGTTTTAATGACATGAAAAGACGAAACATTTATGGGTAAAAACTATGAACAAAATACACTCAAGAAGTATTACAATATTCAACAAGAAAGCAAGACTGTAGAAGAGTATTATGAGGAGCTAGAGCATGTTAAGCTTTGAGCTAATGTTAATTATGCAGAGGTGAGTCTTGTGGAAGATCTATCTTTGGCTTAAATAAAAGTATAATACAACCATTAGACTTGCATCGTCTTCCTATTTTATAAAATCTTATCAAATGACACTCAAGGTTGAGAGAAATAAAAAGAAAAATAAATTAAGACTGAAATATTCTCTTCTTCTTCTTCGTCATTGAATAAAAATAAAGAAGTTTGGAAATCATTTCTTTCTTCTTACAAATCCAAGGTGCAAAGAATGAATTTGAGTCCAACTTTGACAATGGAAAAGAAAAGGTGAACTTCAAGAATTTAGGTAATAATGATAAACTTGAAACTCCATCTAAAATACAGTGTTTTAAATGTCATGTATATGGACATAAAGAAAATTAATGTCCTAATGGAAGAACTTCATTTCATTGATTACTGGTTTTTATCAAATGGAAGATCAATCTAAGGATGACCATAGGGAGGATGATATATAGTAGTAATGAGTTTATGGGAGAAGGGGATGGAGAAGAAATTAATGTTGATGGAGAACTTGTTCTTGTTGTAAGGAGAAGAATGAGTGCTCTAGCGAGGGAAGATCTTGATCAAAAGAAGAACTAATTTCATAATTGGTGTGGGGTTCAAGAGTAATTATGTTTCTTTATCATTGATAACGGAAGTGTTGCAAATGTTGCTAGTGTATCTATGGTGTAACAATTGAAACTTTAAACAAGAAGGCATCCAAAACTTTATAGATTGCAATGGCTAAACTAATATCGGAACTCAAGGTGACCAAGATTGGATGTTACCATGATAAAGGGCTTTGTGATGTTTTACCAATGCAATTTTGTCATCTATTGTAGGGAAGGCCATAGGATATGATGTAGGGGAAAAACATAATAGAAGGTCTAATAAACATGCATTAGTTAAGGATGGTAAAAAGCACATTCTTAACCCTATTTCTCATTTTCAAGTGCTTGAGGAATATATAAAAATGGAAGAGTTGAAAGAAAAACTTGAGAGGGAAAAAATAACAAAGTAAGAAAGTGAAAATTGATAACTTAAGAGAGGGAAAAGTAGAGGTTGAGAGCTCAAGTGAGAATGCTTTATCACAAAAAATAAGGAGGTGAGAAAGAAAAACAAAAGATCAACGAAAAAATGAAAGATGTGCATAGCTTTGCAAAATCAAGAGAGCATGGAGGAGCTAGACATTAAGGATGATACTCAAGTCGTACTTATTAAACCTAAACGTTATTCTTTGCTTTCTAATGAATAGTCCTCTTTATCTTTTCCAAGTGTTGTTTTTTCTTTTTTGCAAGGTTATGAAGATCTATTTCTGAAAGAAATGCCTTGTTGCTTTGAGAGGAATTTAGCATCAAATTGACTTTATGACAAGTTCTCAACTACCCAAGAAAGACTCTAATAGGAGAAACCCTGAAGACACTAACTAATTGACAAGAAAAGTTGAGTAACTTTTGGAAAAATGATTGGTAAGAGAAAGATTAAGTCTATATGTGGTGCCCGTGAATTTAGTAGCCAAGAAGCATGGTACATAGAGGATTTCTGTAGATTGTCGTGCCGTTAATAGAATTATGGTAAAATATCAACACCTCATTCCTAGACTTTATGATACGCTAGATGAATTGTGTGGTTCTACCTTATTCTCTAAAATATATTTGAGAAGTTGATACCATCAAATTCAAATAAAAATTAGGAGACGAATGAATAATCGCTTTCGAAACTAAATTTGGATTATATGAATGGATGGTGAAGCCTTTTGGCTTAACAAATGCACCAAGAACTTTTATGAAAATTTTGAATCATGTACTTAAATCATTTATTATTGATTTTGTTGTTGTTTATTTTGATGTATTTCAGTAATTTTAAAACATGTTCTTTTTTTGTTGACCGTGTTGTTTTTCCTTAGATTTGTTTTAAGCTTAAGAGGATTTGAGGTTGATGAAGAGAAGGTAGAAGCTATTACGAGTTGGCCCACCCCTAAGTTGGCCAACCCCTAAGTCCATTAGTGATGTTAGAAGATTTCATGTGTTGGCAAGTTCTATTGGAAGGTTTGTGAGGGGTTTTCGTTCTCTATTTGATCCCCTAATTGAGGTCATCAATAATGATAAGCCTTTCATTTGGAATATAAAACAGGAGGAAGCCTTTATGATCTTAAAGGAAAAACTTAGTGCCATATTTTTACTTCAACTTCCCAATTTTAAGAAGTTGTTTGAAATTGAATGTGATGCTAGTGGAGTGGGCATTGGTGTGGTCATGATGGAAGAAAGAAAACCCCTAGGTTACTTTATTGAATAGTTAAGCAGGGCTCAATTGCATATTATACCTATAATAAGGAACTGTATGCCCATTGATAGCTTTAACAAATTGGCAACATTATTTATGGCAAAAGGAACTTGTGATTAGGACCAATGATGAGGTTATGAAGCATATTAGAATTACAAAAATATTAATAAAAGGCATGACAAATGGATATAATTTATTGAGTCATTTCACTATGCAATTAATTATAATCAAGGCAAACTGAATACTATTGCATCTGTTTTATGTAGAAGATATGAATTGATGTATACCCTGACTTCTAGATTGATGAGTTTTGAGAGTTTGAAGAAGTTATATTCCAATGATGATTATTTTGGAAAAGTATGTGGGGAGTGTAAAGTGAGCTTAAATAGGTGTGTATACTTGGTTGTATGGTACTGTTGGTTTCTATTGCTTAACTCACACTCATATGTCGGTAACTAGTATAATTGATTGCTATTTTCACCCACTGGTCTTATGGGGGGTTGGTTGGGTTAAGTTTGTTGGTGTGTACCTTTCAAGATTATGGGGGTTCGGTTAAGTTATTATTAGAGTTTATAATTATGTATCTTAAGTCGATTTGATAGTTATCTATATAATTGGTGTGGACTTCTCTCTAAAGTGGTGCTTCTGGTTTTGGACAGATGGATTGGCCGCTTTGCTGTTGTGAGGTGTAGCACTGGTTACCGATGTTGTATCACCAGTTTTTTGGCTTCTTTAGTGGACCCTTGTAGTGGTTAGGTCATTGGTCTAGCACCTCCATGCAAGTTTCCTTGTCTCGGTCTCTTTCTTTTTTTATTCTACTCTCTTGTCTCTTTTTACTGGAATTATGTTATATCTCTTCTTTAGCTACTAGTACTGTACTTTCTTTACTTGTAATTCATGCTTGATTTATCGTTGGAGCTCAGTCTGTCTATGCCTACTGTGTACCACTTATTGGTACTCATACTATGCTTCTACACCCTGCACATCATAGAAGCATTTACATTTTTTATTCTCCTTTTCCTTCTATAGAAGCATTCACCACAATCGAATATTTTTCAAGATGTACTGTTAGGGATGGAAACAAAGCAGAGGATGACCATATAGCATTGGTAGATATAAAAAAAACATATAGATTTAATTGGAAGTATTAGTTCAAAGAAAAATTAGTTGAGAATAGTGATTGTTGGGAAGTATGATTCCATATATTTCAATGAAGGTTCTTCAGAAGAAACTTATATTTCAGTTGATTTCGTGATTGGGGTAATTAATCGTGTTTACTACTCACTCCATTTCATTTTACTTTGCCTCAATACCAAAAATATATGTTTCATTTTATTGTCCATTTAGTAAATCATGAAAATTTTATTACTTTTTTATCATACTACCCTTAGTATTAATAAATGGGAAAATTGTATGAAATATCAAACTATTAATTCAAATTAAATGTTATAGCCATAGTTTATTTTAATTGTAATTTGCAGTAAATATCCCTTATTTGTCATCTGATTCGGTATACAATTAGTCATTTTTGGTATACAATTATTCATTTTATATATTTCGGTATAAAATGCATTTGTGTTTGTATAAAGCGAGAGAAAAGTGTATATATATACAAATACAAATACATATATTTTCGTCCTATACACTTATAATTATAAAAATACAGATCTTATTATACAAATACAAAACTGAACAATTTGTATAAAATTGAATGTTTGTAGCGAATTATACAAATCAAAAGCTCCATAACAAACATAAAATTGGCTATGGAGTGCAATTATGCAAATTATAGCTATAACATACAAATATATTTTTAATGTTTGCTATATTTGAAAGTTGCTCTTAATAAATTATATGTCAGTCAACTTTATAATTCAAATTAAAAGTCAGTCAAACTTATCATACAACTCTAAATTTGACTAACATTTAATTTTTTAAATACTAAGGGTAGTATGAGAAAAAAGTAATAAACTTCTCCTGATTTGCTAAATGTACAAGTAAAATGAAACATATATATATGGTACACATCATGAATTACCTCAATCACAGAACCAACAAAAGTATAAGTTTCTTCTAAAGAGCCTTCATTGAAATATACAGAATTATACTTCCCAACAATATATTCTCAACTTCTTTTTCTTTGAACTAATAGGTCTAATTAAATCTATATGCCTTTGTGTATGTACTAAAGCTATAAGTTCATCCTCTGCTTTGTTTCCATCCATAACAGTACATCCGGAAAAAAATCAATTGTTATGAATGATTACATAGAATGAAAAGGAAAATGAAAGAATACCTATGAGGAATCCCCAAAGAATGAAGCTGGAAAACGGAACTCCTGATGGTTCCCTAAACCCATCCGAAGACCTAATAGAATCCAAAACCATTGAAGAGTACTGACTGAAAGAGAAAAAATCAATTCAAAGTTATGGGAAAAATATATGAAACCATTCATCTTTGACATCTCCATTCAAACAATGGGCCCTCCTTAGAGAAAAATCCACTTCTAACACGGCCCATTTGTTACTATTGTTTTGAAAATTAAAACACGTTACAACCCGAAATGTCATGACCTAATTTCTCAGGTCATGATGACACCTACTATACCCCACAAGTACATAATCGTAACCCTTCGCCCGGAACCATAACTACTGGGCTAACACGTGGAAGATAAAAAAAATAGAAGCAAGAAGCTAACAGAAAAGAGAAAAAGAATTCAACATAAATATAATACAAGGAACCACTCCCAAGACCTGGCATCAGTCAGTAGTAGAGAATATAATTAAAATAAGGGTACAAGGATTTTACAAATACAATGAAAGTACAGACTATCTTTGAAAGCAAAATAAATACTAGCCTAGACAAAGCAGATGGAAACCAGTAACTCCGAACACCAGGAGCTCACCTAGTCTCTGAAGTGCAAAATCTGCTCCGCACGAGATCCAAATCAACGGCTAGAACTCGTACCACGATCTCTAGGGTGTAGAAGTGTGGTGTGATTACCAACAAGTGGTACACAATAGGCATCGACTGACTAAGCTCCAAAGATAAAGCAAGTATAAACAATAGGTAATAAGGAAAGTAGAACTCAAGAAACTAAACAGGAAGTATAGTATGATTGAAAAGCAATAAGGAGAAGAAACAAGATCCAAAGGATAAGGAACTGAGTCAAGAACGTACTTCGAAATGCAATGGAACTACTTACTCACAAACAAACTATGATACAAAAGTAAACTACCTAGGGTCAGGAGAATTAATATCAACGAATCTAGACCATAACCTATCAACTAGCAGATCAATATCACATGAATATAGAATATATTCAAACAATAACCTAATTGAAACCCATAAGCCCGGAAGATACAAACAACAAACATAACCCAATTAACCTCCTTTAAAACCATAGGGCGCAAATAATAAACAACTCTATGGGTGATAGGCTATGCATAGGAATCTAGCATATGTCTTAGAACCATCAGTAATCATCAGTAAAAGTGTATACACCTACCCTCTACAGTGTGGGCGAGGTAGGACCTATGCAGCTCCCTTTCTCGGTACAATAGTTCTCATGGCCAGAGGGACCCATATGGAATGCGGGAAGTTCAAGTACACCACTTGGGCCTGAATCAGGTGTTATAACAAGCCATATACATCGTTGTAATGGATGAATAAGTAGCCAAAACCATGCAACAAAGGGCAGTGACGCAACGGCTAGTCATGTAATATCTAAGCACATCCCATACGCCTCTACTATTTCAAGTAAGAAAAGAACACATCCTTGATGCCTTATAAATCTCAAAAATTAGTATATCAAATGATCCATGTGGTACAAATCCTGTTAAAACTAGTTTAGAATAGTAACCAAGTGAAAACAATTCTTCTCTGTAAATGATAATGATGCAACAATGCATGAACCAGGATCGTATCACAATACACGTGAGAATGAACAACCAATACAATGCATGACATCACCAGCATTCAAACAAGGCACCCATAACCAGAAATAGATTACTAACCCTACCACGTTACCAAGGAAGAGAGTACTAACCTCGAATTCAACTGGTCCATGATCAAGGTTGTGGGACCCAACAATATAATAATAGCTCAATAAATTAACACAAGCCTACCACTAATGACCAAGCGAAGGAGTCAAAAAGAGCTTCCAAATCAACAAGGGGAGAGAAATAACTCAAGAAACTACGCCTTACCACTTTCATACCGCTCCAGCCCATAACCGAGCATAGATAATGCCAATCTATGGCTACTACAAGTCACTAAGGTCTGAAACACTAACATAAGATACACAAACAAATAAAGGCCATAAATGGAGCAACTCACAGCTACAAGGGCGATAAAAAAAATTCTAATGCATCTAAGTGCAATCCTAGCCTAAGGCCATAAGTATCAATCCTAACAAGACACACTAATTATACTACAAGCAAGGCTACAAGTTTAAACAAACGATTTGTTCATCCACAGTAAGCCCAATGTTCCTAGGGGAATCAAGAAAAGATAGAACAAATGAAGGAGGGCTAGGACCCACAAAATACAATCCTAAATCACATGCAATTCATACTAAACATTATCTAAGATGCCAAATAAAGAAAGCAGATTGAAATCGATCACGTGCACTCCAAATCAACTGCACAAGAGCTATCCACTTCCAAAACGACTCTCAACAGCACCACACAAACAAATTATTGATTATAAATTCAATACAAATGTTTAGACACCAAAATCACAATAACGGGAGACTGACCAAAAATCGACTCAAAATGGGAATGTTGGACAACACCAAGAATCTAAAAAGTGACTCTGTCAAAAAGTCACAAACATCTCAAGGAACTTGTGCCCCCAAAACGAGCACAATTCAATTTTGGAAGTGGGCTAAAACATCCCAAGCAATTAAATCTTCTTAAAGCTCCAAAATCAAGCTAAGGAATCCCCTTTGGCCTTTGGGGTGGAAATTACCTCAAAACGATTACTTACAAGCTTTCCCGATCACTACAACATGTAGCCACGCCAAAACCTGAACCAATGCAACAAAAATCACCTTAATTAGAGCTTCCTAGCTCATGAAACCAAATTTTGAAAATGAGGACTAAAACAAAAATTCAGAATTTAAATATGAGTGATCTATTAGCCAAAATGCATTTTTGGTCTCTAGAAGCATAAATATCCTTCACTGTAAGTCTGAACCAGCAACACCAAATATTACTATTTTTCATTGTTTCTTAACTGACCCTCAGGATTCGTTTTGAACCTGATAAAAATAAACCAGATAAGTAGACTTACTAAGTTCGACATTCCAGACACAATAGAAGCATCAAAACTTACATCTGAGGCCGTCTTGATGAAAAGTAGGTCCTACACCCAAGCTCTTTTTTATGCCAATTTCAACCAGAGGGCTCGGAACATGCCTGGAAGCATTAGGATCCACATGAAAGGTCATTCTTGACCTAACTCGGCATTCTGGAGCTAACCGTGCTGATGAAATTCTCATATGAGAACCTCTACGAAGAATGTTGGCTGAAATCAAATATTCGCCAAAACATCAAAGTTAAAATGCCTAACAATACAAACTCACAGTGGAAGCCTTGAAGCCCAAACAAACCATGCCACTAGCCCAAAATGGCCATTTTGAAGCTGAGGGAACTGATGGAAACTACATCTGACACCTGAATCTTAAGATATTTTCTAAAGTCACCTCTTTCACTTAAGAACTTCCAAAAGAGGAAAACTCACACCAAACTAAAATGAACGACCCATTGAATGATCTATTACTCCCAGCAAGTCATAAATGAATCGGGGTTGCTATAGGAAAGAAGCCAACCCTATACCCTGAAACCAGAAGCAACGGTTTATCATGTGGAAGAGAAACATAAAGGATGCAAGGAACAAAAATTGAAATAAAAGAAAGGAATGACAACGAAGAAATAAAGGAAAGAGATAGACAATAATATAAATATACAAAACATCCCCAAGATATGGTATCATTCTGTAGTCAAGCTTCTAATCTAAGTAGAAGTACAAGGACAAATAAAAATATATACAAAACTGTCTTTGAATGTTAAATAAAGACTAGTACTAGTACAAACCAGAGGAATATTGGCAACGCCAAACTTCCGTGTTCACCGTAGTCTCTTAATCCAAAAGCAGCTCCAGACAAAGCATACCTTAATGGAAAGAAGTCGCTCTATGATATGCAGGGTATAAAAGTGTAGTATGAATACCAACAAGAGGTACTCAAAAGTATTAGGCTAACTAAGCTGAAAATATAAAGTAAGCATAAATAACAGGAAAGTAAGGGAAGTATAGTATAAGTAGCTAAAGAAGTGATATTGCACAATAAAAGTAAATAGAGACAAGGGAGAAGAATAAAATCACCAAGAGACAGAGATGAGGGAACATACCTAGAGGTGCTATCCAAACAATGTATCCAGGACAAGGGTCCATTATGGAACCCAACCAACTAAAGATACAATATCGATAACCACCACTACACCTCACATTGGCCAAGAGTCTAATCCAACCCGACCAAAACCAGAAGGACCAATATAGAGGCAAGTTCATAGCATTTATATAGCTAAATATCAAATCAACACATGATACATCATTATATAATCAAATAATAACCTAACCAAACCCCATAAGCCCAAAGGGTACACAACAACAAACATAACCCAATCAACCACCCATAAGATCGGTTGGTGCAAATAACAATAAATTTTACTTATGACATGCAATGTATATGAATGTGATTTATGTAATAGAAACCAACGGTGCCATACAACAAAATATGGATGTGATTAAGAAAATTTTGATTGTTTGTTGGGATGTCCATAATGGAAATGGCACTCAAAAGTTGTTCTGAAAGAACCCTCGAGTAGTCTTTCTTTTATTGTGCATAGGTACGTTTGAAAGTCCAATTCATTTTTATCTATCAAATGTGGTACTTTAGGTACAAAATAATGTTGAGCTTTAAGGGAAGAATTTTCGCTCAAACTTTTCCATCTCTATTCTTTTCTTTCTACTCTACTTGTATAGTCTTTATGGTAGTTTTCTACCGTTTGATGTCTTTGGGATGTAAATACGCTGATTGTAAAAATAATTAAGGAGTGTTAAACACTTATGAAGAAGGATAATATGGAACATCAGAGTATTACTGAATATCTAGAGTGATAGAAAGTTTCACCCGCATTGATTAGTAGTTGTCATGATAAATACTCCTAAGAGTTAACTTAAAATATGTTTTAAATTCACTAACCTTCATATTTATTGCCTTTTTTCGTTCTAAATATAGATTCTTTATTACCTGTAGAAGATACTTGTAACGTCCCATATTTTGCATATACTAGTTCTATGTGAGTAGTGAGGGTTTGAAATAGGTTTGACAATATTCAAAAGAGGTTTGAGGCTAAATAGAGTAAGTAAAGTATAATTTGTCATAGTAATCAACCTACTTGCTTAAGCTACTGATTCAGATATCTTACGTAATTAAGTTACTTACGTACATGTGTAGCTTACGTAGAAAGGATGACATAGGTTCTTAATGGTAGATTAACTGCTGACCTACTTAAATAAGTGGTAAGTAGGTGATGCAGCTACTTAAAGAACTTGTGGCTGAAGTTAAGGGAGTGATGTACCTGCTTACTTAAAGTGAGGGACTAGATATTTCTACATATTTCTTAATGTAAAAACGTCCATAAAGGACCCTTAAGATAATTAAATTCATTTCATATATCTCTCACACTACTAAAAAAACAGTGAATACCGACCTATAAATACCGACCTCCGGAGGTCGGTATTCCCTGAAATACCGACCTAAAACCGACATCCCAACTTAGGTCGGAAAAAGCTTGGTCGCTATTCAATACCGACCTCGAGAGGTCGGTTTTTATTTTATGTCGGAATATTAATTTTTTTAAATTCCGACCTCTGGAGGTCGGTATTTTTATTTTTATAATGTTGAAATTCTGACCTTCGGAGGTCGGTATTTTTATTTTTATAATGTTTAAATTCCGACCTCCGGAGGTCGGTATTTTTATTTTTGTAATGTTGAAATTCCGACCTTTGGAGGTCGGTATTTTTATTTTTGTATTTTTAAAATTCC
>JAJOOG010000306.1:0-30691 GCA_029582565.1 Solanum infundibuliforme | reverse complement strand
ATCGATCTACGGTCCGTCAATCCCCTCCGTAGCTCCACACTTAGAATCTTCAAAAATCAGGTACTGGAACCCTCGCAGTATCAATCTACGGATCAACAATACGGTCCGTAGATCATTCTACGGACCGTCAATGGCCACCGTGGTTCAACACTTGGTCAGATTTCCCTGATTTGTCTTCCATACTTTGCCTGCTGATCTACGGTCATCACCTACGGACCGTCAATGGACCTACGGTCCGTAGATCACCTCAGTGAATGCTCTTTTTCTGCATTTCTTTCAGTTGTCTCTATACTTCCGCGCCTGAACATCTTTCCTGCAAAATATGATCAAAACACATAAATACCAATATAAAAAGGCCTTAGACACACACAACTTGTAAGTGAAATGTATTAGAAATACTGTAAACTCACGGTATATCAGCTATTTGGGAGGCTAAGCTAGACATGGGATCCGATATCCTCACATTTTCAACCCTTCAGGTACTTTATTCTCTTTTACTTTCGAGGATGGAAGTCCATTTAGTAGTGCATGTTGTAAAGACCCTTGCGGTCATTTTCTTGCATTTGCTTTGCCTTTTTGTTTTATCTTTTTGCATAGCTTTTGTGTAGCATTTGTGTTGTGCTGGGATTAGTGGCACATTTTCTAAGGTAGTCGGTGGAATTTTGTGGAAGTTTTTCCCTTTATGAAAGTTTTAAGTTGAAAGAGTTAACTTTGGTCAATATCCGGAGAATCTAACATCGTTTGTTCCATCCATTCTGGAAGGTCTATTTGGTCTAGTAGCATGGTTGGCTCAGGTTCCTAGGCCTTCAGCATAAGTTTGAGCCATTAGGGGAGTAGTTTGGCAAATGTCTTACTTCGGTCAACATTCTTGCTAAATGTGCTTGGATTAAAATTATGTTATTGCTATTAGCTTTGAACTGCCAAGTTTGTTCTTGAATGACCTTTGATTTGGATCCCAAGTTGATCAGGATGAGTTTGTGGTGTTTTGCATTTTTTTGGTTTTTTGTAGGTTTTGTGCAAGTGTAGACTTGGGTCAACATCTTAGTGAGACATCCTCCGTTGATTGTATCTTCAATTTTTTTGAATCCCAAATATCAATTTTAATGGGGTAGCATAGTTCATTTGTATTTCCGAGTTTCCAAATGAATCCAGAGCCCCCATCATAAATATTTATTAAGTCTAAAGTGCATCTGATGCAATGCTGATGGGTGCGTCATGTATTACACATTCACGGACTAGGTATATGATATCCATATATGCCAACCGTACATGCATCAATCAACCTAACTTTTGTGTTCGTGGAAAAGGTCCCGCGTTCGCAGAAGGTCTTTCAAGTTGACCACCATGTTTGCTAACCAGGTCCTGCTTTCACGAAGGCAAGTGACTGATTGTTATAAGCTTTAACCACGAACTTAGCATGCATTTTCTTAAAACATCAACTCTTTGGGGTGACTTTAAAGCTTGATTGATAAAGGAAATCAATGGGGAATTTGGGGAAATTGTCAGTTGATTGCGTGGGAACGTATTGTGGGTCGTTAATAATCTATGAAACTCATAAGTTCCATCATTATCTCTCTTAATTTCTTCAATATTGATCATCCTTGATTTTAAATTGATGGGACTGTTGAGCTTACTAGTGCTCAGATTGTGTGTGTTTTTGGGGCCAAAGTTCCTTGATCTAGTTGGGACCTTGTGAACAAGGGTAAAATTAATTGTTCGCATGCCGGTTCAATTATCCTATTTTGACCCAATTTTGGGGTCCAAATTCTTTAATTGCAAATTAGGTATCGTTTTGCTTGTTTTGACTTTCTCTTCACTAATTTGATAGTGTGACACCGTTCGGAGGCCCTTAGAAAAAGGAAAAGATCCGGAATAGAGGTCCAAATGATGTTTCCGCTTAGGGGAAGGTTATGGTTCGTTCTGTTTTTACTTGAATTGATTAGAATATATGTATGTTTAGTAGTATCGGTCATTAAGAAGGCTTTAGTCTAAGGCTTTAGGTTAGCATGATCATTAGACTATACTTTCGGCCATTGGTTAGTAGCTTAGCATATAGTCGATAATCTTAATTAAGGTTGATCCTTAGTCTTGATTGATGTTATAGAATCCTTAGAATGCTTCTAGGAGGTCGAAACTTAGTATGGCTTCATGACCCCGACCTAGTGGCACCCACACTAACCCCCAATGGGAGAACATACTAATTAATATAATACAATCCATAGAACAATTAAAACAACTAGTTTATAAATCAAGACAAGCTTTTATAATTCCAAAATCCAGATTGAAATAAAACAAAATTTGTCATCAACACTACATAATTAACCCCCTAGAAACTGAATGTCGTCTACCATAACTATAACTGTTTAGAATAAGGGATGCAACCTTGAAAACCCAAGAAAACATAAGTCTAAAAGCTCTAAGTTCGAAGAGATGAACTAAGAAGATAAGAGTAATATTTGGAAACCCCGAAGAAGTACATCACCCTTGAAATCAAATTTCACCCATCTCACAGTAGAGGCCTAGCAGGATCCACCTAAATATACCATGTAATCAATAAAGAAAGAGAATGTGCAGTATCAGTACACAACTACCGTGTACTGTTAGGATCATTGGCTAGTTCTAGTTATATGAAATATGAACAAGAAACTACAACTCGGGAAAATACCTAATATACAATTAGATTTTACTTATAGCATAACACGGACTCTGATTCATCACCTAGAGTTCATATGCATATAAAGAATTAACAACCATATTACAACAACTCAACCAAGTTCTCTGATGGAATCCACACACAAACTGTTAGTGTACCGACGTGGTACCAGAGCAAACCATTTATAGATATTCTCGTACTAGGCATGGTACCCAAGCCAACCATTATTATATACCAGACGGGGTATATGAGACAACCATGTGGACATTCTTTACCATGCATAGTACTAGAGCAACCATCAAACACACTTCACAATCACAACCACAATGAATAACAATTAGACTTGTACACTCAAGTAAATACATTTATTGCATGTGATTGACAACATTGAACATTTCAAATCATACTCTTTACTTTGACATAATCATGTATCATGCATGAAATACTAATGAAGCACTATACAAGCACATAAAAGATAAACGGGAAAACAAACAACCATCGCCTACCTTGAATCAAGCCTTGGAAGCTCTACTGAACATGAGTCTACCCCTATTTATGAATATTGGCTTATTCCTAGTCTAAAACAATAACAAAATATACAATCAATGAATAATGACCTATAAATACTCGGATTATAATCAAATCCTAACTGTATGTGATTCTTATTATCATCCCTACAAAAACTTGGGATTTCCATCATTAATTCAAGTCAAATTCTCTCTAAGGTCACCCAACAAGGATTCTAAGGCCTAAGAATCACAATAATAAGGTAGGGGAATGAATTAGTTATCTTTACTGAAGAATTTAGTAGAAAGGTGAAGAAAATCACCCTAGGTTGCCCTTTCTCTTTAAAAAATGAGCTTTATAAAATAATGAGTGCTTTAGGGGAATTTCAGCATAAACTGTGATTTAACCCAGCTATAGCGGCTCCTCCATAGCATGAACACCCAATATGCGAGGAGTTAATTCCACCATAATAGGGACTTGATACCCGCTATATCAGATTGCATCGAACAAAAACTTGGAATTCTCCAAAAAAGTTCATGATGAGTCAGAGATTTCAGACTCATATTAGGTTTCTAGTTCAACAAATTATGTCCTCAAAGATTGTTTATGTCCATTTCTGATTCTAATATGTTTGAATTTCATCTGTGAGAGCTTAAGCACAAAATGAGGACAAAAGAAAGCAAAAGAAGTCAAATTCACATAATATCTGAAGTGTTCAAATTTAAAATATTTTTTAATATATCAAAACGCATAATGTGAATGCCAACACCATGATTGTAAAATGTTTCATGTCTTAATATTTTTTTCTTCTTTCTTAAAAAATTCTAGTTTCCACATTTTTACAGGTGCCTACATATCAAGACTTTGTTGTCCAATGAGAATAGTGTTTTATAAAAGTTGTATAGAAGCTCGATATACATATTCCTTCCATAAGATGTGGCTATAGTAGATCCTTATAAATTTTGTGTTGTATACCTATACAAAAGTAATAATTTGTGATGTATATAAATCATTATTACACATATATACTCTTTGTCTCATTTGGCTGATTCAAAATTAATCGTCACTGCAAACTTTAATGCAAGTGAAGATGAGATCGTTTATTTGGTACCTAATAGCATTGCAATAAGAATACAAAGCTAATGATTAAACAAGAAAAATAACAACACGTGATAGGAAGGGGAATTTTTCTTCTTCCTAGAAGAAAGCATTTTATTACTCTAAATTGTTGCAATTCAATCGAGCGTGACAAACTTCCAAAATACATCTTCTTGAATATAATTCCAACAAGGTGATGATCGGTGGAGTTGCAACATGTTGTTATAAAACTCATTCCTCAATTATTTTAAGAAAGGTTGTTAGCACAATCATCTATTGGATATTTTTATGGCTAATTGAAGTTTTAGGATTAGCCGTATTCTTAATTAAGATTTGTAGGTCTTGATTCAACTAATTTGTAACTAATTTATATTACTATTACTCTTTTTTATTCATTCAGTTGAAATCATTGTATTACTTTTAATAGGTGTAATATGCTTAAATCGTGCCACTTAAATGCTGCCAAAAATTGAGATAAATAAGATACACTCAAGTGCTGACATGCTTCTTTTTAAGACCTAACGTAGTCAATACTTTCCCTAGACATGACATTGTGCAAATGATGTTTGCTTCAACACTGTTTACTTCTTGGCTTATAGTGAAGAGGGTTTTGCTCAGTATACATAGTTTATGACGTACCTGGGTTCAAATGATTGTGCTAGGGCTGCAAAATTTAGTAATAGAACCACCTTATTCTTAGTGACACCTTCTAACTTGCTTATGACGGTTCTGAAAAGTGTTTGTCCAAAACTTTACAATCACACCATAAAGTTATTACGGACAAACAACTTTAGAACCTTCTTAAAGCAGTTAGTTGCACCAAGAACAAGAAGGTTCCATCACCAAATTTTGCAACCCTAGCACAATCTTTTGAACACAGGTACCTCATTAACTCTTTATACGAAAAAAAATCCCCTCACTATAAGGCAAGAAACAAACAATGATGAACTCAACATCATTTCTGCAGTGCTTAGTTAGCATCTCTTGTTTCTATCTGGTAGAACAATTGACTACGTTAGGTCTTAAAAATGAAACATGTCAGCACTTGAGTGCAGCTTATTTATTTCAAATTTATGACATCATTTAAGTGTTAGAATTTAAGCTTATTAAACCCATAAAAAGTAATACAATGCATGCAACTGAATGAAGGAAACGCAGTACGAATTAAATATATTAGTTTTAGATTAGTTGAACCAAGACCCAAAATGCTTAATTAAGAAGAAAACTAATCCTGAATCTTCAATTAGCCTTAGAAAGATTAAGCATATGCTTGTGCAGAAAATCTTTCTTGACATACTTTTGGAATGTTTGAATAACAAGATACCATCCCATAGGACATCACCTAGTAGGAATTATTGTTATATCCCTAATATTTTGAAACAAGTTGCAACGTCGTGGGATTAAAAAAACAACTAATTTATTTAAATAATTTAAAATTTTAGAGTCAAAATAGAAAATGTGTTAATTAATAAATAAATAAATATTAATATACGAAATCAATTAGATTCTAGATAAGGGTTCATATGATCACGAAGGAAAGGAATTAGCACCCTTGAGAATCCACAATTGTGGATCCCGACAGAACTCATTTTTTTAATTGAGGAGGAGATAAAAATTAATTTTACAGTTATACTAACATGAAATATGTATATCTAAATAATATAGTAAAATTTAAACGTGAAATATGGTGACATATTTACCAATTGTCAATAATGTAGATAATGATTGATAAAACATTCAAAAAGTAGTCAAACTTTTCTTTCGAATATCTTCAATGGAAAACAATTCTAGATACTTGTAATAAACACTTTAGCAAAGTATTACAACTGAATTAATATGAATCAAAAGAAATAATAATAATAATAATAATAATAATAATAATAATAATAATAATAATACTAATAATAATAATAATAATAATACTAATAATAATAATAATAATAGTAATAATAATAAATGAGTAAAAATAAAACTCGTTTTATGTATATCTGACTGAGGTCTTAAAATTCCAAAAAAAATTCGTCATCGGACATTGACAAAATATTCATTCAATATTATAGTAAATTAATCAAATGAATCATTATTATAAATAATAAGATATCTATAATTCTTTTTAATCACATTAGAAATACAGTGTCACAATTTCAAACAATGGTCAAGGAACGATAGTGGCTAATGAGTGATGGATCAAAGTTTCACAAACAGATAACAAGTTCCAGCAACAAAAAATTCCTCAATAAATGATTAATGTTTAACACATCTAAAACAATGAACAATAAGAAATATAAAATAGCAATTAAATAACAAACATTCACTATATAGCAAAATGATAGAACAAAGTAAAAGAATCAAATTAACACAAAAAATTAGCCAAAAATTGTAAAAACAATACCATAAAAATATAAAGAAAATCTAGATATGCTATAAAAAAAAACCATGGTAAATAAAAAACACATCTACCATACAAGACATGAAATACCAATAAAAAATAAAAGGTGAAATAGATCAGAGATACTAACAAAATTGCGTTGGAGAAAAAGTTTGTAGGTAAAGTTGATTTTTCATGTAATCGCCGGATATCTGACTCTCTATTCAAATCTCAATAGTGTACATCACCGGGATGTTGACCTGTAACAAAAAAAACTTTAGTTGGGGCATAGGGGAAGAGGATGTTGGTTGGGTCTCTGGAGCTGTGGTGGTTTGATGCCACTAGTGGTTTTGCCGAGAAAGTTCATCGAAACATTTTTTGTTGGCGTTTTAGCATGAAATTTGTATCAATCAATAGATCCTGAAGAGATCTACATACCTATGTAAGTTTTGTGGGATGAAGATAACTTAAACTTTTGAATTTTAGAAAGAAAGTGACGGCTGATGTTTTTTTTTCTCGGATCTATGGAGTTTGGTTAAAAATAAAAGGAAACTATTTGTGGGTTCATGTAGAGGATGGTGAGGGGAAGAAGTGGTAAATTTTGGGGCCATTTTGAGGTAGATGGCTAGATGACTGGTGGCAATGAGCGGCGATAAGTTCGCTGAGAAACTTCTCACCAGAAATTCGGCATGAAATTTATATCAAATAATAGATATTGAAGAGACCTACATGCCTATGTAAGTTGTGTGGTATGAAGATGACCTAAACTTTATGAATTTAAAAAAGAAAGTGATTTTGGTGTTTGATTTTTCTCAGATCTATGGAGCTTGGCTAGGAATCAGAGGAAAATATAATTTGTGAATTCATGTAGAATGTGAGAGAGACAAGTGGTGAAACTTTGGATCCATTTGTAGATTACCGAATGGAGTCTAGTGGTGGTGGGCAACGGTCTGACGACAGCTCAAAGGAAGGAGAAAAAGATGAAAACCTAAAATTCATCCGTCACTTTAATTTGTAGACAAGAAGAGTGTTATAAAGGCAACAAAGTCACCCTACTTACAAAACCATGGGCTTCCTAAATTAATTTCTCTTTGTTTGCACTAGTTTATGTGCATTTGAATGTATTCAGAGACTTCGCTAAAAATAATAAACATAAATAAGTTATATAGAATGTTATTAATGTCATATTAATTTGTGATTCAAATAAAAATAATAATTTAATGAAAATAACATTTTATTTATATACGACACACCGTGACAAGAATAGTGGTAGTAAAATTAATCAAAACAAATAGATAAAAATCCTAATATTTTTAGAAATAAGGATTTTATCGATAAATTGTAAAAAATATATATAAAAAATAATTTCTACTATTTGATGAATTAAAAACGTTAAATTATCAACTTTGAAAATATCGGGTTAAAACTGGGTGTCCACAATTATCTCCAAGCAATAGTAGTTTGGCATTTGGTGATGCTCGATGGAATTTAAACAAATCTTGTGAATATAGGGTTTTTATTCTACGAATAAAACTTTTCTCCTCTTATAAAGTGTTTTTATTCTTCATATTTAATTATCCGCTTCATGTTCTTCCTGCATTGATTTGTCGTAATATTTATTGATGATGGTGGTTTTAAAGTTAGCACACCATATAATTAATGGTACATCTTTACGAACCAAAGTCCAATCAGCTTCAATATGTCATTGAACCACAATAACATCCTCTCAAGTTGCATATGATGAGACGAAAAGGTATCACAAATGAAGTATAATCATGTTACTTGTCACTCCCCGAAGCTACCCCCAGGACGCGGACACGGGAATTAGGATCACGAGTGACCCCAAGCTAACTCTACTGGCATATCATAAGCATACTTAAAGATAATCTGAATCAATAAATATTGTGCGGAAGCTTATCATGAAATAATCTGAAATGATGGGGAATACTCATATACTATCTGAATATATAAATACGGAGAGTTTAACAACAACTGAAAGGTCAAACTCAAATGCTAAAGGTGAATCTAACTATGTCTGAAAATAAGCCTCTAACAGACTAAAAGTGCTGGGATATGCCCTAGCTAAATCTAGGAAAACTGAAACTAAAGACTAAAAGCAAAGGAAGATAATCATGTCAATCGTCCTCGAAGAATGATGACTCACCACTAATGCTGCTAAACTGAAGATCGAGAACCGATCTATGCATGATCTGGAAGCTGAGAACCTGTCACGACCCAGACCATCGTGATTGGCAACCACACTAACCCTCAGATGGGAGAACCACTACTACTATCCAAACCAAGCAACTAAACCAAAAACTAAAGCATTTAAGTTACGGAAGCAAGTTAAATAGCTAAAGACTGAAGTTCCCATAAACGTCCAAAAGATCTAACAACTAAACAATGCGGAAAATACACCTAGAACCTGAAAGTCAATGTACCAAAACATCTAACAATGAACAAAAGTCTAAACAAGAAGGGACACAAACCCAACTAACGAACTAATAACTAACTAGAAAGTCTAAGTTCGAAATGTGGACATAGACGAAAGAAGAACTCATGGTAGCCTGGAAGAACTGGCTCACCCTTGAATTCGATCGACGATCATTGATCTTCTAAATGAGGTCTGTCAATAGCCGCCTGAAGATGCCCTGTACTCAACAAACAAAGAGCAAGTGCAATATCAGTACATTACCACAGTGTACTGGTAGGATCACGCGGCTCTCCCACTAAATGTAACATACATAAGTCATCACAACAATATAATCACATGCATATATCGAATATATACAATATTATCAACATTTACAAACAAGGTATAGTTTCACATTTCTCAAGACACGCAATTATATCAAATCATTGGTCCTCTCATGAAACCCAAAACCAAATTGTTAGCATACCGGAACGTGATACCCGATCCAATGATTATGCCAAAACGTGGCAACCGATCCCATAATTATGCTGGAATGTGGCAACCAATCCAAGTTAGTGTGTCGAAACGCAACACCGATCCATTCAAGAAGCCACAATCACTATCACAAAGTACATTATCAGAATCATACAATCAAGTCATGATTCATGGCATTCATCATTCATATATCCTCATTTACAACAAGTGTGATCAATAATGCAACATTCGCATACATACATGTATCATAAAGAAGCAAGAACAAAAATACATCACACAATCATATAATCACAACCATAACCTACCTCGAAACAAGCTTGAAACCCTCAAAAACTTGATCCTTCCCTTTCCAAATTCGTTCCGCTTGTTCTTGGTCTACAAACAATCAATATAGTACGGGAATCAATAAACAATCACTAATTACCCGAATTAATAACAATTCTAACAACCCTAGATTATACCCATGATCCCATGTATCCAAATCAGGGCTTTTTCCACCATAGTTTCTAGATCAAAACCCTCCCCCATCGATAATTGCCCATTCTATTGCGTTCTACAGATCGAAAAATGGATTAGGGGATTTAAAATCTTACCTTTAGCCTTAAGAATAGTGGAAAACTGTCAAGAATAGCCTAGGGTTCGTTCCTTATCTCTAAAAACTGAAATGTGCAGAATAAAGATGTTTTGGGGTTTATTTACGACTTTAAGTCGCGTCTGGTCCGCCACAACAGCCCTCATCCCGCTACAGCGGCCCCGCCGAGCAACCAAAATCACTGCCAAAGCAGCCTACATGAAACAATGAGCTATTTTAATAATTGCAAGACCCCCATTTTACAACACACATTTAACCAACGATGCTTAGAAAATATCGTTCACGCTAAGATCGATTTCGGGAGTTCTACTCACCCGAATTCAATTCCGTAAAGTCGTATGGATTCCTTAACGACTTACCTAACTACTCATGTAATCAAAATCATAATTAAACCACCTGATTGCTATTAGATTTCCCTACACCTCAAAGACTCCGATTTTATCCAAATCTGGACTAGGTTGGGAAATCTCAAGATACTACGAAAAAGTTTTTCGGCCCAAATTTTTTCCCGTTGGCTTTTCTATTACGACGGGAACAGGTCGTTTCAATAGATACCAATTTACACATCACTCGTCCCCGAGTGACAAAACATAGGAAAAATAGGCTAAGGAAGGAATGAAGTAGTACCTGAATCGATGAACAATTGGGGATATTTGTCTCGCATGTCCCTCTCGATTTCCCAAGTAGCTTCCTCAACTGGACGATGCTTCCATTGAACTTTCACGAACTTAATCTCTTTGGTCCTCAGCTTACGCAAATCACGATCAAGAATTGCAATCGGTTCCTCCCCATATTGGAGGTCCTTGTCTAACAAAATCGAGTCGCACTTAATGATATAATCTCCGTCACCATGATATCTCTTCAACATAGACACATGAAATACCAGATGAACTCCCGATAAATTAGGAGGTAGAGCCAATTTATAGGCCACCGATCCTACACATTCAAGAACCTCAAAAGGACCAATGTATCGCGGACTTAGCTTACCTTTCTTGACAAATATCATCACCCATTTGATGGGTGATACCTTAAGAAGAACATTCTCACCGGATTGAAACGTCATGTCTCTTACCTTATGATCCGAATACTTCTTCTGTCTACTCTGGGCTGCTAAAAGCTTAGCTTGAATACACCTCACCTTATCTTGAACATCCTTCACTAAATCAACCCCCAAAGGTTTCACATCTCCAGCCTCGAACCATCGTATGGGTGATCTACATCCCCTCCCATAGAGTGCCTCAAATGGTGCCATATCTATGCTGGAGTGATAACTATTATTATAGGAGAACTCACACATAGGTAAGAACTTATCCGAATGTCCTCCAAAATCAATCACACATTCCCTCAACATGTCTTCTAACACTTGAATAGTCCTCTTCGACTGCCCGTCTGTTTGTGGAAGAAAAGTTGTACTAAAAGTGAGTTGTGTGCCCAGTTCATCATGTAATTTCCTCCAAAACTTGCCACGATCTGAGATGATAGAAAGGGGCACCCCATGCAAACTCACTATCTTTTTCACATAAACTTTAGCCAATTGTTCAGCATTGTAATCAATTCTTACCATAATAAAATGGGCTGACTTAGTCAATCTATCAACCACTACCCAAATAGAATCAAACTTCCCCAAATTTGGTCTTGGGAAGACCAACCACAAAATCCATGGCTATCTTCTCCCACTTCCATTCTGGAATTAGCATTCTTTGAAGTAAACCTGCAGACCTTTGATGTTCATGTTTCACTTGTTGAATTTTTTGACACTTAGCCACAAACTCCGCTATATCCTTCTTTATGCCCGACCACCAATAAATTTGCTTAAAGTCTCGGTACATCTTGGTCACACCCGAATGAATGGAATATCGCAAACCATGGGATTCTGTCAACAATTTCTGAATCAAATCATCAATTCGAGGAACACAAATCCTTCCTTTAAAATTGAGCACACCTTCCGCATCAAGAGTGGTCTCTTGTACCCTACCAATCACAGTCTTCTTCTTAAGTTCATTCAAATTCTCATGAATTTAGACTCCAAGGTCTGGATTTCCTTAGCTAAGGGTCGCTTGGATACACTCAAGCAAGCTAAACTACCCATACTTACCGCTTTTCAACTCAAAACGTTTGCCACCACATTAGTCTTGCCCGGATGGTATTGAATGGTCACATCATAATCCTTGAGTAACTCCACCCACCTTCTCTGTCTCAAATTCAGATCCTTTTGAGTAAACACATGCTGCAAACTACGATGATTAGTAAATACCTCATACTTAACACCATACAGATAATGTCGCCAGATCTTAAGAGCAAACACCACAGTTGCCAACTCCAAATCATGTGTTGGGTAATTCTTCTCATGCACTTTCAGTTGACACGATGCATAAGCTATAACATTCTTATCCTGCATCAACACAACACCCAAACCAGAACGTGAAGCATCACAATAAACAATAAAATCTTTACCTTCAACCGATAATGCTAGGATGGGTGCGGTGGTCAAAAGAGTCTTGAGCTTTTGGAAGCTCTCCTCACATTTTTCAGTCCATTCAAATGGTATCTCCTTTTTGGTCAAATTAGTCAAGTGAGTGGCAATAGAAGCAAAGTTCTTCACAAATCGATGATAGTAGCTAGCGATCCCCACGAAACTCCTAACTTCCGTCACAGAGCTAGGCCAAACACAATTCTTAACCGCCTCAATCTTTTGAGGATCTACCATTACCCCTTATTTTGAAACTACATACCCCAAAAATGCAACCGAAGTCAACCAAAATTCACACTTAGAGAATTTCACATATAACTTTTGTTTCCCAAGAACACCCAAAACAATATGAAGATGGTCGGCATACTCTTCCTCAATTTTTGAATAGACCAAAATGTCATCAATAAAGACTATAACAAACGAGTCAAGAAATGGCTTGAACACCCCATTCATCAAACTCATGAAAGCTGCAGGCGCATTAATCAAACCAAAAGACATAACCAAAAATTCATAGTGTCCATAGCGGGTTCTAAACGCTGTTTTGGGCACATTCTCAGGTTTAATTTTCAACGGATGGTAGCCAGACCTTAAATCAATCTTAGAGAAAACTTCTGCACTTTGCAATTGGTCAAAAAGATCATCAATTCGAGGCAAAAGGTACTTGTTTTGAATAGTGACCCTGTTCAATTGTCGATAATCTATACATATTCTCATACTACCATCCTTTTTATTAATAAAAAAATGGGAGCACCCCATGGGAAGCACTAGGACGAATAAATCCCTTATCAAGAAGCTCTTGGATTTGAGCCTTAAGTTCTCTTAACTATGTCGGAGCCATGCGATATGAAGGGATAGAAATGGGATGCATAGCAGGCTCTAAATCAATGTAGAAGTCTATATCTCTATTCGGAGGCATACCAGGCAAGTCATTAGGAAACACTTTTCAAAATTCTGACACCACAGGAATAGACTAAATAGATGGAGTCTCAACCTCAACATCTCTAATATGAGCCAAATAAGCCAAACAACCTTGCTCTACCAGTTTACTAGCCTGAATGAAGGATATGATCTTAGCTTGCTTAGGCTTGTACACCCCTTCCCACTCTAATTTTTCCTTTCCCGGAATTTCTAGAGTTACAAACTTAGTATTACAATTAATCCCAACATAATAGGGGGACAACCAAGTCATGCCTAAGATTATATCAAAGTCAGTCATATCCAAAATCACCAAATCAGCCCAAGTCTGAAAACCCTTAAACAAAATAGGACAAGCACAATAGACATGTGTGACTATGACAGACTTTCCAACTAGGGTAGAAACATGGATGGGGGCATCAAGTATATCACAAATCATAGTAAATTCTGAGGCAAATCGCACGGATACATATGTATTAGTAGAACCCGGATCAAATAACACATTAGCCATCCGGTCACAGACAAGAATAGTACATGTGATCACTGCGTCAGACGTCTCTGCCTCATTCTTGCCCAGAAAGGCATAACACTAAGCCCTAACATCTTGACAAGCTACTTCCCTACTTGGTTGCGCATTATCCCTACTTGTGTTACCATTTCCTCTACCTTCACGGCCTCACTGATTACTTACTCGCCCACCTTGTGGACGTCCTCTACCATTATTACCATTTCCCACGGGTACCATTGCTCTAGTCTGCTGTTGCGCTGAATCTAACACTCGTGGGTGGGGACAATCTCATCCCATATGCGCAGGTTCTCCATAATTATAGCAAGTACGATCAAAAGATGGTCTGCCGCCTGTCGAAGGCGCGATTCCCTGGCTATCCTGAATCAAATTATGAGATGGAGTTCCTGAGTAGTTACCTGTAGAGGCGGGCATAGCGGACTGAATTGTCTTGGCTGCAAGCGTTGTCCTTCCGGACCCCTGGAGTAGAACCTTGAAAATTACCCGAGTTCTTGGCCCTTTTAGCCAATGCCTTAGCCTGACCGTCTCGCCTCACCCCCTCATCTTTCTTCACAAAGTCTGTTACCTCATTAAAACTCCTCCCTAGAGAGGTCATATGAACAGATAATACCTGCAACTCAGAATTTAGTCCCCTAATAAATAAACGGATCCTCTCCTCCTCAGAAGTCACCAATTGAGTAGCATATCTAGACAAAGCATGAAACTTGGCCTCATAAGCAGCCACAGACATACCACCTTACTCCAACGCCATAAACTCATCCTTCTTGCGATCTCTCAAAGTCCTAGGCACATATTTCTCTAAAAACAGAGCATGAAATTGGGTCCAAGTGAGTGGAGGTAAAGTTGAAGATTTACATTCCATATAAGTTCTCCACCACTGTTTAGCCTCACCTTGAAGCTGAAAAGTCACAAACTCAACCCCATGCTGATGGACAATTCCCAACTTATGATGCCTCTCATAGCAGTCTAAGATGAACTCATAAGCATCCTCATTCTCAGAACCAAGAAATACAGGAGGCTTTAGTTTCAAAAACTTAGTCAACATCCCATGCTCATTACCAATCATAACAGAACCCAACAAAGGATGGAAGAAAGTATCATTACCTCCAGTCCCACCCACCTTGGGCACAGTGCTAGCAATAGGGGGATTAGTAGGAGCTTGAGTTGCTTGAGCAGAAGGAAGCACTCCAGGACCAACCAACCCTTTCAAGAATGACATGATCTCTTGAGCTAACACTGGGTCTATGGGAGGAACACCGGTAGTCTCAGTCCGCACATCTTTCTCTTGTCCAACATCCTCAACATTTTCAACCTCAATATCCTTTTCTATCTCTTCATGATGCATTGGAGGGGACACATTTTGGGGAGCATTTTCGATCGGTACCCCATCTCTAGTAAGCGCCACTCTTCCTTGGCCTCTACCCCTAGCTCTTCTTCTACCCTTGCCTCGACCGTGACCTCTCGCTGCAGATTCCTCAGCTGGAGCATTGACGGGAGCTATGGGCCTGACGTCGTTGAATCTAGTGTTAACCATCTGCGAATAGAAGAGTGAAGGAGGTTAGATACCAATTTGAATCGCCAGATACCAATTGGAATCAAGTCATAGCACAAAAGGAGACAAGAGAAAATAAAGAGATTTCCTAAAGTCCTATGGCCTCTCGAAGAAAAGTAAAGGCGTCCTCGTACCGTTCCACAAGACTCTACTAGACACATTTTTGTACATTGAGATCAACGAACCTAGGCTCTGATACCAACTTTGTCACGACCCAAACCATCGTGATTGGCACCCACACTAACCCTCTGCTGGGGAACCACTACTACAACCCAAACCAAGCAACTAAACTAAAAACTAAAGCATTTAAGTTACAGAAGCAAGTTAAATAGCTAAAGACTAAAGTTCTCATAAACTTCCAAAAGATCTAACAACTAAACAATGCAAAAAATACACCTAGATCCTGAAAATCAATGTACCAAAACATCTTACAATGAACCAAAGTCTAAACAAGAAGGGACACAACCCCAACTAACTAGAAAGTCTAAGTCCAAAATGTGGACATAGACGAAATAAGAACTCATGGCAGCCTGGGAACTGGCTCACCCTTGAATTTGATCAACGTTCACTGATCTTCTAAGCGAGGTCTGTCAATAGCCGCCTGAAGATGCCCTGTACTCAACAAAGAAAGAGCAAGAGCAGTATCAGTACACAACCACAATGTACTGGTAGGATTACGCGGCTATCCCACTAAGTGTAACATACATAAGCCATCACAACAATATAATCACATGCATATATCAAACATGTACAATATTATCAACATTTACAAACAAGGTATAGTTTCATATTTCTCAAAGCATGCAATTATATCAAATCATTGGTTCTCTCATGGAACTTAAACCCAAACTATTAGCATACCGAAACGTGGTACCCGATCCAATGATTATGCCGAAACGTGGCAACCGATCCAATGATTATGCCGGAACGTGGCAACCGATCCCATAATTATGTCGGAACGTGGCAACCTATCCAAGTTAGTGTGTCAGAACGCAACACCCGATCCATTCAACAAGCCACAATCACCATCACAAAGTACACTCTCATAATCATACAATCAAGTCATGATTCATGGCATTCATCATTCATATATCCTCATTTACAACAAGTGTGATCAATAATACAACATTCGCATACATACATGTAACATAATGAAGCAAGAACAAATATACATCACACAATCATAGAATCACAACCATCACCTACCTCGAAACAAGCTTGAAACCCTAAGAAACTTGATCCTTCCCTTTCCGAATTCATTCCGCTTGTTCTTGGTCTACAAAAAATCAATACAATACGAGAATCAATAAACAATCACTAAGTACCCGGATTACTAACAATTCTAACAACCCTAGATCATACCCATGATCCCAAGTATCCAAATTAGGGCTTTTCCACCATAGATTTTAGATCAAAACCCTCTCCCATCGATAATTACCCATTCTCTTATGTTCTACGGATCGAAAAATGGATTCGGGGAGTTAAAATCTTACCTTTAGCCTCAAAAATGGTGGAAACCTATCAAGAATCGCCTGGGGTTCGTTCCTTAGCTCTAAAAGCAAAAAGTGCAGAATAAAGAGGTTTTGGGGTTTATTAATGACTTAAAGTCGTGTCTAGCCCGACACAGCAACCCTCACCCCGCTACAGCGGCCCCGCTAGAGTGACCAAAATTATCGCCAAAGCGGCTTGCACGAAATAGTGAGCTACTTTAATAATTCCAAGACCCCCATTTCACAACACACCTTTAACCAACGACGGTCAAAAAATATCGTTCATGCTAAGATCGATTCCGGAAGTTCTACTCACCCGAATTCAATTCTGTAAAGTCATACGGATTCCTTAACTCCTTATCTAATTACTCATGTAATCAAATCATAATTAAATCACCAGATTGCTACCAAATTTCCCTACACCTCAAAGACTCCGATTTTATCCAAATCTGGACTAGGCTGGGAAATCTCAAGATACTACAAAAAAGTTTTTCGGCCCAAAAATTTTTCCCGTTGGCTTTTCTATAACGACAGGAATAGGTCGTTACAAAACCTGAACCTATATCACCAGAACATGTAGCACAGAGTATGTGTCAGTATTGAAAAGGTACTGAGCATGAAAGATAGAGTAAAGCTGAACAATAAACATAACTGAACCAAAACATATATCTGAGCAATGATAAAGGATAAGCATAATACTAAACTGAGAATACTGAACATGAAATGACTGAATGCAATGACCAAGTTTATAACATGCTGAGACTGAATACAGAACTGTGATTGATAACGTGGTCAATGCAATATAATCTGACTGTAAGGGAGCTACTAATAACCGACATAAAACCACATGAGCTAAATGTGGAGTCTGATATATATGCCCCATCGAGAGGACCCAATATACCCTGCCAGAGGTATAGAGACATGACTGGTGTGATCACTAAAATGATGCCCACAGAGGGTACTTACAACCTATAGGGCACGTAGTTCCGGAACTTGAGGGTGACTGACCCTAGTCCACTCGGTATTAAGCTACTCCCAATTGATTATGTTATTAAATATTTATGACTGAATTTCTGTAATACTGGATAGCTCAAAATACTGACATGCTAACTGAAAATGCAACATTAATGTACTGATAATGAGACATTCAAATCTGAGGCATGTATATCTGAAATAACTGACCTAGCATGTGGGATTCATAAACTCAAAGAACTACATAGTTTGGGTTCTAAATATCATACAAGAACGAAGCAATAACATGATAATCTGACTTGGATCATTTTAACAACTAATTACCCACAATTTCTAACATTCAAGAAACCCTAGGTCTTGATAATGTTAAGGGAATCAAGAATGTAACTGAATTCTAGGGACCTAATGGATGAAAGGAACCCGCTAGTGAAATCCCACATACCTGGTGAATAAATTCACGGAGAAATCTTTCGATTTTGGGGCTAGAATTGAAGAAACCTTGTTGCATGTTCTTTGAGGGCTGCTTGACTTTCTCTCTGGTTTTTACTCTAAGTTTGATGAATAATTGATTAGGTTAGGTTCTAGTTAGTTTACTAGGCTAAAACTAACCAAAACTATGTAGTTTAGGGGTTTAACACATGAGAAAAAGACCAAATGACCCCTGACTTAAAATCTGTTGAAGCCACTGACGGGACTGATCGACGGTATGTGGACTGATCCACGATCTGTCCTATTAGTCCATCAATCGACTTCAAATGATGGGTTCTGGGGGTTCTGAGGGTCTCGACCTACAAACTGATCGATGGTCCGTGGACTGATCCACGATCCGTCCTGTCAATCCATCGATCGACTTCAGAGACCAGGTTCTGAGGGGTCCTGAGGGTCTCGACCTACGAAATGATTGATGGTTCGTAACTGATCCATGATTTGTCCTGTCAGTCCATCGATCGACTTCAGAGAATGGGTTCTGAGGGCTCGATCCATGGACCTAGACCAGGATTCGTGGTTTGACCTATGGTCCGTGGGTCCGACCGTGAGTCATACCTTAGAAAAGTTTTTTTCTGAGTTTTTGGGGAGGGTTGCAGGTGGCCCTCCACGGACCTCCAATACGGGTCGTGGGTCACCCTACGGTCCATGGGTGGCAACCGTGGGTTGCACCTGCAACTTTAGGAAATATGCTGGTTTGGTCTGATTTCGGATACGGGGAGTTACATTATCTCCCCTTGTGAATATTCGTCCTCGAATGAAGTCTAAACTAGTTGGATAGAGAGGGAAAGAGCTGCAAACCCTACCACTAATTTCTAGAAACTCATTTCTGACTAAACTAAGCTCCAAGAACATGCAAATACGCCTAAAATGCAAGTACAAGCTGAAGGAACATGATACTAAGACTAAATCTACACAACAATGACTGAAAAACTAGAGAGGAACTATTGCTCAAGCAGGGATGGAATCGAAAGGAAAGAGATGAGGATACTTGGCCTTTATGGCTGCTTCTTCTTCCCAAGTATCTCCCTCTACGGACTAACTCCCCCACAAAACCTTAACTGAAGCGACTTCTTTGTTTGTCAACCTTCAAACCTGATGATCAAGAATCTCAACTGGTACCTCTTCATAAGATAGGCTATCATTCACAACCATACTTTCTAAAGGTACAATATATGCTGGATCACCCACACACTTCTTCAACAATGAAATGTGAAAGACCGGATGCACTGCTAGTTCTATTGGCAACTCTAACCCATATGCCATTTTACTAACTTTTTTCAAAATCTTGTAAGGACCTACATATCTAGGACTGAGCTTCCCTTTCTTGCCAAATCTCATCACCCCCTTCATAGGTGACACATTTAGGAAAACCCAATCATCAACTTGGAACTCTAATTCCCTTTTCCTTACATCTGCATAGGACTTTTGGCGACTTTGGGATATCTTAAGTTTATCTCTAATGAGTTGCACTTTCTCCATAGCATCATGAACTGAATCTGGCCCTATCAAGACTACTTCACCTACTTCAAACCAACCTACTGGAGATCTACATCTACGCCCACACAATGCCTCATAAGGGGCCATCTCAATGTTGAAATGGTAACTATTATTGTAGGCGAACTCTATGAGAGGAAGGTGATCATCCCAACTACCCTTGAAATCGATCACGCAAGCTCTCAACATGTCCTCTAAGGTTTGAATGGTACGCTCTTCCTGACCATCCATCTGTGGATGAAATGTTGTGTTAAGATTAACCTGAGTACCAAGAGCTTTCTAAAATGACTTCCAGAAATGAGAGGTAAACTAAGGACCTCTATCTGAGATGATAGACAAAGGAACCCCATACAACTTGACTATCTCATTAATGTGAAGCTTGGCGTAGTCCTCCACCAAATTTGTAGTCTTAATAGCCAAAAAGCGCGCAAACTTAGTGACTCTATCAACTATCACCCTAATGGAGTCATGTTGTCTATGAGTACGAGGTAAAATTGTAATGAAATCCATGTTGATCACTTCCCACTTCCAAGTAGGAATGTTGATCTCTTGAGTCATACCTCCTGGTTTCTGATGTTCTACCTTCACTTACTAGCAATTAGGGCACTTAGCCACAAAATCCGCTATATCTCTTTTCATACCATTCCACCAAAAGACTTCCCGAAGATCACGGTACATCACATGTGCTACACTACCCATAGATAGGCTATTAAGAGCATCTGCTACTACATTGGCCTTACCAGGATGGTAAAACACATTCATATCATAATCCTTGAGGAACTCAAGTCATCTCCTCTAGTGAAGATTCAATTCTTTCTGGATGAACACATACTGAAGGGTCTTATGGTTTGTGAACACCTCCACCTGAACACCATACAACTTATGTCTCTAAATCTTAAGTGCAAACACCACTGCTACAAGCTCGATGTCATGAGTCAGATAGTTCTTCTCATACACCTTAAATTGTATAGAAGCATAAGCTATAACCTTACCTCACTGCATCAATACACAACCTATGCCGACTCTAGAGACATCACAATAGATCATATAACCGTTTGAACCCTTTGGTAGAGTCAAAACAGGAGACGTAGTCAACCTAGTTTTTAGTTCTGAGAAGGTCTTCTCACACTCATTTGACCACTGAAACTTAACCTTTTTTCTGAGTCAGCTTAGTCAATGGAGAAGCTATGGATGAAAATCCTTCCACGAACCTTCTATAATATCCAGCCAAACCTAAGAAACTTTTGATATCCGTAGGAGAGGTAGGTCTGGGCTATTGTTTCACTGCTTCTATTTTCTAAGAATCCACTCGGATCCCTTCGGTAGACACTATATGCCCAAGGAAAGCAACTGACTACAACCAAAACTCACATTTTCTAAACTTAGCAAATAACTCGAGATCTTTGAGAGTTTGAAGGACAAACCTCAAATAAGTCACATGTTCTTCCTCATTCCTAGAGTAAATGAGGATATCATCAATAAAGACGATAACGAACAAGTCCAAATACTGCTTGAACACTCTGTTCCTCAAATTTATGAAAGATGTAGGAGCATTGGTTAGTCTAAATGACATAACTACAAATTCATAATGACCATACCAAGTTCTGAAGGCTATTTTCGGGATGTCACTATCTCTGACTCTGAGCTGATGATAATCAGATCTGAGGTCTATCTTCGAGAAATGACTAGCACCCTGAAGTTAGTCGAACAAGTCATCAATCCTGGGGATCGGGTACTTATTCTTGATTGTGACTTTGTTCAACTGCCTATAGTCAATGCACATTATGAGATAACCGTTCTTTTTTTCACGAACAACACTGGCGCACCTCATGGGGAAATACTATGTCTGATGAAGCCCTTATCTAGAAGGTCTTTCAACTGCTCTTTCAGTTCCTTAAGCTCAGCTAGAGCCATTTTGTAGGGAGGAATAGAAATAGGTTGGGTATCTGGCAGGAGAACAATTCCAAATTCGATTTCCCTTTCGGGAGGAACTCTGGGAAGATCTTCTCGAGACACTTTTGTGAACTCATTAACTACTGGAACTGACTCAAGAGTTGGGGTTTCAGAGCTTGAATCTTAACCCGAACTAGATGATAGAGATAAACCTTAGAAATCATCTTTCTAGCCTTAAGGTAAGAAATGAATCGACCTATAGACCCTGAGCTACTACCCTTCCATTCTAAGGCTGGTTCGTTGGAAATTGGAACCGAACAATCCTAGTTCTACTATCGACTAAAGATTAACATGAATGTAACCAATTCATGCCTAGAATGATATCAAAATCTACCATTTCTAACTCTACAAGGTTTGCTGTGGTGACTTTCTGAGAAACTGCGACAAGCTAAATTTCTATATACCCGTCTAGCTATAAATGGGTCACCGACTGGAGTAGAAATTGAGAAGGGTTCTGAGAGAGCTTCTGGACTGACGCCTAAGATTACTACTATATAGGGAGTTGCAAAAGACAAAGTAGCCCCTGTTGTCTTTCCACTGAGTGTACCATATGTGAGCCACATCCTTAAGCTGGTAGGATGCCAATTCCACCATATCACTACCAGTCACTTGCATTACTCCAAAAAATTTATTAACCGCATCAATGAAGTTTTATGGGTCCTTACCAACTTGCGACCCAAAAAATCAGGCGGATTTATCTTAATAAAGTCTCAAACTCTAGCTGCCAGTGATCCACCATTACTATTAGTAGGAATGGGTACCTGCTGATTGTTCTGATTAGCTACACTCTGGGCCAAAAGTTGAATGGCGTCCGAAACTCTCCATTCAAAACCTCATGGTCAGGGACTGGAGAAACTGCGTTAGCATTACATGCATTAGCATTTTGTGGGTAAGCTCTACGATAAGGCATGATCTTAAGCGCATAGCGACGGATTAGAACAAGGAAATTGGATCATACCTCACGCACGATAAGAGAAACAAAGAGAGTGAAGTTTTCCTAAAACACTTTGTAGCGTCCCTTTCATTAGATGTGGTGCACTTCACACCCATGAAAAGGACTCTACTTAGTGCGAATTTTCAGACATCCTAGGACTCTTAAACCAAATGCTCTGATACCAAGTCTGTCACTCTCCGAAGCTACCCCTAGGATGTGAACACGGGACCTAGGATCATGAGTAACCCCAAGCTAACCCTACTGGCATATCATAAGCATACTTAAAGATAATCTGAATCAATAAATATTGTGCGGAAGCTAATCATGAAATAATCTGAAATGATGGGGAATACCCATAAACTATCTTAATATATATATATATACTGAGAGTTTAACAACAACTAAAAGGTCAAACTCAAATGCTAAAACTGAATCTAACTATCTCTGAAAATAAGCCTCTAACTGACTAGAAGTGCTGGGACATGCCCCAACTAAATCTAGCAAAACTACAAATAAAGACTAAAAGCAAAGGAAGATAATCATGTCAATCGTCCTCTAAGAATGAGGACTCATCACTGATGCTGCTGAACTGAAGATCGAGAACCGATCTATGCGTGATCTGGAAGCTGAGAACCTGAACCTACATCACGAGAAGATGTAGCACAGAGTATGCGTCAGTACTTGAAAGGTACTGAGCATGCACGATAGAGTAAAATTGAACAATAAACATAACTGAACCAAAGCATATATCTGAGCAGTGATAAGAGATAAACATAATACTAAACTGAGAATACTGAACATGAAATGACTGAATGCAATGACCAAGATTATAACATGCTGAGACTGAATACTGAACTGTGACTGATAATGTCGTCAATGCAATAGAATATGACTGTAAGGGAGATACTACTAACTGATATAACACCACATGAGCTAACTCTGGAGTCTGATAGATATGCCCCATCGAGAGGACCCAATATACCCTTCTAGAGGTATAGAGGCATGACTGGCGTGATCACCAAAATGATGCCCACAGAGGGGACTTACAACCTACGGGGCACGTAGTTCTGGAACTTGAGGGTGACTGACCCTAGTCCACTTGGTATTAAGCTACTCCCAATTGATTATGTAATTAACAATTTATGACAGAATTTTTGTAATACTGGATAGCTCAAAATACTGACATGCTAACTGAAAATGCAACATTAATGTACTGATAATGAGACATTCAAATCTGAGGCATGTATATCAAAAATAACTGGCCTAGCATGTGCAATTCATGAACTAAAAGAGCTACATAGCTAGGGTTCTAAATATCATACAAGAACTAAGCAATAACATGATAATCTAACTTGGATCATTCTAACAACTAAAACCCAACAATTTTTAACATTCAAGAAACCCTAGGTCTTGGTAGTATTAAGGGAATCAAGAATCTGACTAAATTCTAGGGAACTAATGGGTGAAAGGAACCCACTAGTGAAATTCACATACCTGGTGATGAAATTCACGGAGAAATCTTTCAATTTTGGGGCTGGAACTGAAGAAACCTTGCTACGTGTTCTTGGAGGGCTGCTCGACTTTCTCTCTAAGTTTTGCTCTAAAGTTTGATGATTTTTTTGGTGAATAATTGATTAGGTTAGGTTCTAATTAGTTTACTAGGCAAAAAATGACCAAAACTACGTAGTTTAGGGGTTAAATGACGTAGTTTAGTGGTCCAACACATGAGGAAAAGACCAAACGACCCCTGACTTAAAATCTGCTGGAGCCATTGACGGGACTGATCGAAGGTTCGTGGACTAATCCACAATCCGTCATGTCAGTCCGTCGATCGACTTCAGAGGATGAGTTCTTGAGGTCCTGAGGATCTCGACCTACGGACTGATCCGGACTGATCCACGATCCATCCTGTCAATCCGTCGATTGACTTCAGAGACCTGGTTCTAAAGAGAATATGATTTTCTGACTAATGCATACCCCACAAATCTTGTGCATCAAACTTATATTGCAGCATAGCCTGAATATCATTTACACAACATAAATAGTGCACCACTAACCCATGAAGATTTTATTTAACATATTGCAACCCTAAAAAAGATGCTATCAGCTATCAAGTTATCAAGTAGTTTCAAGCGAAGAACTATTACAGCAGGAGCTTCTGGTCAACAACAATCTTGTACATATGAACAGAAAGCTATCGACCAGATGGCGAAGTTTAGTAGCCAAAGTAACAACAAAACACAAGTTTTATCATCCGCAAGTTTGAACCATTATAGCCAAGGGACACTACATTTCGCCAAATGCGCAAAGGCATAACCTCAACCTTCATGCATAGAGAGGTCGTCCTCAAATATTGACCTAATCAAGCATTTGTAAAGGTATTGCTCTCAACTCAACCCCTATGTTGGTAGATAACATAAGCTAGGAAGATATCAAGATGATGTGAGTGGCTCTGGGATATCTCATGGCACAAATGTATTAGGATATTATGGTTCGATTTTTCCTCAACAACTGATGTATCTTTCTTCATTTTCAAACAAAATTCATGATATTAATGTTTCTCAGTGATAAGATGGAATTCCTAGCATGTGTGGTTTGCACCAAACCTCCATGTTATAGGTTGCGCTTAGTGGTGGAGTAGGAGTTGTATTCTGGAGGTACTTACGGACTTCTACCCATCATGTTCAAGAATTTGGTATTGGTCCTCTCATTTCATGTTTCATAGATTATCATTTTCTTGAATTAATTTATCCTCACATTTAATCACAATTTTTGATGTTTCTAGTATCTGGATTTTGATTTTGCAACTCTTGGTTCACTGAAAACTCATGATATAAAAGACCTTTAAAATCCTCAAATCCAATCTTCACTAAATAAGATATCAACTTTAAAATTTTCAATCAATGACACTATTGATGGTACTTAAGGAAATGATATTCCTAGCGGCATGGCGGCTTCAAGATAAGGTGGATGTGGAACATTCTATTGTAATATAGGATCATAAGAAGAAGCAATCCAGTACGTTTCCTTGAAATACTGTACTCTTTAATTTCCTAGAGGTGTATATCAATAAATTTTAGTGTTTCCAAAGGTAAATTGATGAATTATTGGATGAAGAAGGAAAACTAAAAGCTAATTATACTTTCTTCCATCTTTCTCCACAACAATACTTTTGACAACACTACAAATTATTACCTAGACAAATAGGCAATGCAACTCGGATAGTTTGCCACATATCTTATATTTTCTAATGTTATTCCTTTTTTCTCTTAACAAAAGTAAAAGTATTTATCAAATAATCCTCGTCCATAAATACATGCAGATACAATTGTATACTTTATTTGTCTTAGTTCTATTTGGACATTCCAAGAATAATTTTTTACCTTGATATTTCCAAATACTTTCTAAATATTTTAATTGTTAGCGATTTTGACTTATAGTACTTTTTTATAGAGTTTCCAAATATATTTATATTAGATCAAGAAATATTTTGATGATTGACAAATAGAGGAACAAATTCAAAGTATAGATTGCTACGACGTATGTTCTTATCAAACAGAGTCCATTGGGATTAGGAGAAGGTCAACCATGCAATGCAAAATGATTAAAGCAATGGATGTAGCATATTTATGATAAGAGTCCAACTTGCATAAAATTTATTTTCGTAGAGGATACATACATGGAAATAAATCTCAACAAAGAGCGACAAACAAAATCCTAAGATGACAAGGAATCCTTAGAAGAAATGACATCTGCTAAAAGACGGAGAAGTATTACATCTATAAATACAATAAGGGTTTCACAAAGAACCTAGCACACTTATACAAATATTTATTAGAAGAATAAAATCAACTAGAGGGAGTTCACAATTGAGAGAATTTGGCCTAAAGATGAAATGCAGCCAACACAAGAAAAGATTATTGAAGAATGTGTTCCATAGGCTTATGCTTTAAAGTTGTTGAGTCAAGTTTTCGTGTAATGTTTTTTTATTGAGTTGTAATCTTTTCCTTTTAGAGTTTAGAAAACACATCAAGTTGGGGTCAACTTGATGTTATTTCAGTAGTCAAGGGAGATTGTTGATTCATACGAATTAGAGTTTAATCCTGGGATAGAAAGATTTGTAATCTAAATTGTTTAAAGCTCAGAGTTAGCAAAGTTGCATTCAATAGTAAAGGGTTATTTTTTATTCATTTTAGATCCTAAAATTGCAAGTTTTGTAATCGTAACGGTTTTAAGGCTCAATGTTTAGTAAAGTCGGGTTAAATGCTATTGAGGTGTAAGTCATTCTGTTTTACCCTTCATGATTCAAAAATTTTCATGATAAAAGATTGTGTTATTACTTTACATTCCTTACTCAACACAACTTTAGTACTTTACAAAGGAATAAATAGAATAATATGTTCCTTAGGAAAATTAGGGTATTAGTATTCTAATAGTTTATAGATTGGAAAACGACATTTTAATTTTTTCTACTACAACAATAAAAACTAAGGTGAGAAAACGAAACCGGCAATATCTTAGATTATTTTCTTTAGTTTTCTCCCTTTTTGTCTTAAGAAAATTATAAAATTTGTCAAAGTATGCTCATCATTTAATACATGAAGATAAAATAAATAGTTGAGATTATCTCTAGAATAATCTACCAGACATTAATTATTTTCATATAAAAGAAGTACTAGAACCCACTTCAGCTAATAAATGTATAAAAATATCACAAATATATATATATTAAACATAGTAGTGAATTAGTATTTGATAATCTTTATAGAACAATAAGAATGATAGTAATATTACTAAATTTTAGCGTACGTCTTAACATAAAGTATCAAAAATATATAAATGATAATTTATGAAAAACCAATAGATGATAATTAGAACTATTTCAAAAAGTATCATTTGTGTAATTCTCAATTGATTAATTTTATTACCAATATAGTATGAAAGTTTTTTAATGAATGATCGAATCAATCCATTGCCTCGTAGATCCTTATCTATCTAAATAACCTTTGAAAGAAAATAAAAATGGATAATTGGAGGGATCTCCCCTCTTTAAGTGGGTGTGCATCTTGAATTCCCTTTTTTTTTATGACAAGAACCTTAAAACCTTTCTTGATCAAATTAGGAACTTTTATAGTCATATGATTCATATCTGTAAGATTTTGAGAAGATCTCACTTTCTCTACTAATTCAATTGTCACATACGGAGAAGATAGACTCCTAATATGATAAGAAGTATGACAACAAAGGAAATAAAGTCCTAATGATATACGGTTGTTATTATGGAGATATTAAGTGAAATTAGGTATTGGGCCTAACTCACAGCCCAAAAGTTTGCTCAAAGGGAGGATGATTGCCCAACTCTTATAAGGAGTTCACTGATCTCATTAACCACTAATGTAGAATTTTTGTCATTCTTTTAATATCCCACCTCACGCCCAGTGCTTAACATCTGGTGCATGGGCAATTTTTATTCTTGAGGCCCAAACATTGGGTGAGATGGACTCTGCTCTTATACCGTGTGGAATTTGGAGAAGATCTCACGTTCTCTACTCATTCAATTGTAACATACACATACATATTAGATAGATATAGAATATATAGACTCCTAATATGATAAGAAGTCAGAAAACATAGGAAATAAACTCCTAATGATATAAGGTTGCAATCCTGGAGATATCCTTAAACTATCTAGACTCATTCATTCCATTCTTTTGATAATTTTTGTGTTGGTGTTTCCTTTCAAATGTTTTCTGGATTCCTTATCTATAGAATAGAAATTTAGGAAACCTCCTTCTCTTTTGATAAAAGGAGAAGACGTGAAAGGTCTTAATTCAATCGATCTATTGTCACCTTGATCAAACATATATGAATCTAAAAAAATAAGAATTTATATTTATTTTTTGTTAACGAAGGATAGTTTTGCCCCTAGGAAATAAGTCATGCTATATAAGCAAATGGATATTCTTCAAGCAATTAGAAATGAGAGACAATATTATTCATATCTCCCATTCATTTAAAACATTCATGAAAACATCAAAGGAGATTCTTCATATATGCTATACATATGATTGACTCAATTATTTTACATCAATTTTTCAAGGATTAACACATTTCATCGTCAAAAGAATTAGGGAAATCTTAGTAGCTCAGTTGGTTGACTATGGATAATTGAACGTTCACACAGTTTCGATCTTCAAATACCATTTCTTTTCATGTTTTCTATTATTCTATAGGGACTAAGATTTTAGTTAATTATCTTAACTATTCGCCTAAGTTAAACATGTTGTGGCTAAAACTTTTTTGACTAGGCCAACCTTAGTCAGAATTAGGGGTAGGTGAGGTCTATGTCCATCAGGGGATCGATGGGATGTTACTATGATGTTTCATTGATTTATTCTTGTAGCTAAAACATTAAGATGTCTGTAGAACCTTTCGAAATATGATTCGGGTAAGTACAACTCCTCAAATTGGTCTTCAGTGAAAGGTTTATGTCGAGACGTCAAAAGAAGAGTTTTACTGTAATAATGGACTTTTCTGCAGTTAAGGTTTCTGAAGCTTCATCAAAGTCGCTATTGCAAAACCCATAAGGGATCCCTGCTACTAGGATGTGAAGCTAGTTGCTTTAAGTTTTATATGTTCTACTTTTGTTGATAGTGTTAGTGTATTTTCCATTTTATGTTTATTAGGATGCTGAATTTTCTCCTATAAGGTTCCTCTAGGAAGTAGGAGAATCAGATGTTAGCTTTGTATAATTAATTTTCTTAAGTTACTATACAGTTGCTTTTACTTTGATCAATCTGTTGTTCGAGTTAATCAAATCTGCATTTATGGGTATTCTAATCAATATGACATAGCTTGTTTATTGGTAACTCAAGTGATATGCATTCAAGAGCTGCAGCGTAAAGTGTCTATGACTGTATTATAGTACTTGTGTGGGGTGTATCACCCTAATAACTTTTATCATTGCTTAGCAAACTTGCAGAATGTCATCTTGACTCCAAAGGCCCTGTAAATGCCTAAGTATAATTGATATATGGTCATCTTCTAGGAAAATAGTAGTTTCCTTAGTAATTGTACTTGATATTCATAAGTTCATAAGGTGAGAGCAGTTTTACATTTCTTCTATTTTTGGTTGGTTGGGATAGGGTTGGCTTGGGGGTCGAGGGGCTGCAAATTTGATTAACTTAAACAACATACTAATCAAAGTAAATGAAATTGTATAATAACTTTAGATAATCAATTGAACTGAGCTAGAACCCTACACTACAAGAAAAACAGCCTCTAAGGAAGGGAAATCTGGTCCCTGAAGATCTAAATCCGGTCCCACATGCAAATTTGAGACCAGAAAATGCTGGTCGCCACCCGTCGCAACCGCCTTCGTCGCTATAGATCTTCCGCGACGAAAACAAAATACTGGTCCTTAAATGGTAGTTGAGACGGGAAAAAATATAGTCGTTAAATCTTTTTAGAGACTACATATCTAGTCTCAAATAGACTTGGGAAATTCTATTTTCAGGTCTTAAATCTTATTAGCGACCATGAACACCTGGTCTTAGTAATCGTTAGAGGCGGGAACAACCTGGTCCATGATTAGCTTTTGCGACGATATTGTCATGGTCGTTGAATAGTTTTAGAGATGAGGATGACCTGGTCCTTGAGTATGTTTAGAGATAAGAATAATCTGGTCCTTGATTCGTTATAAAGACGAGATTTATTTCTAGTCGTAGATTATTCTTTAGAGACAAGAAACACTTCTAGTCCTAGATTATT
>JAJOOG010000305.1:0-65622 GCA_029582565.1 Solanum infundibuliforme | reverse complement strand
CTTAGTTCATGAATTACACATCCTATGTCAGCTAAACAGATATACATGCTCCAGTTACGAATATTTCATTGTCAGTATTTAAATGTTGCATTCTCAAATTTTGCATGTCAGAACATTAAGCTATCCAGTATTTTAGTTATGTTGTTTATACACATTCCAGTTCGGAGTAGGCTTAGACCGAGTTGAACTAGGGTTCAACGTACCCTCATAGTCCCAGAACTACGTGCCCTCGTAGGTTTATAAGTCCCCTCTGTTGGTCATCAGATTTAGTGATCACGCCAATCATGCCTTTATACCCCTAGCAAGGTATATTGGGTCCTCTCGATGGAGCGTATACATCGAATAGTCATGCCTTTATACCCCTGGCAAGGTATATTTCAGCATCTAGTCTTAGTATGTCATGTTCATAATTAGTACTTGGTCATTGTATTTAGTTCAACCTTCAGTATATTCCAGCATTAACATTCAGTTCAGATTATGTTATTGCTCAATATGCTTTGTCCAGTTATGTATTTTATTCAGCTATACTCTATATCTTGCATGTTCAGTACATTACAAGTACTAACACATACTCTGCGCTACATCCTTTCATAATGTAGGTTCAGGTACTCAGCATCCAGATCACGCATAGATCGATTCCCGATCTCTAATTCAACAGCTTCAATGGTAAGTTCTCATACATCGAGGACAATAGACATGCTTTACACTTTAGTCTTTTTTAATTCAGTTTTCAGAATTGCTAGAGTTAGCTGGTGGCATGTCTGAACAACTCTAGTCAGTTAGAGGCTTTTTCAAACATAGTACTAGATTGCTCTTCCCATTGTTATTAAACTCGTAGTATTTTATATATTTAGATTAATATTGGGTATTTCTCACTTTCAGTTAATTATGGTTTTAAGCTTTTGCATAGTATATTTTATTTAGTAACCTTTTTGTATGCTTATGATATGCCAGCTCAGGGTTAGGTTGGGGTCACTCGTGATCCTAGGTCCCGTGTTTCCATCGATGGGGTAGCCTCGGGGAGTGACATCGTCTTTCGTTTTTCTCTCTATGCCATTTTCTTCTTCTTCATCGTTGTTTTTTCTTTAAAAAATTGAAGTTCAGCAAACGTGAATCGTTTCGAGTGAATTATATATCAAAAGAATCAAAACATTGAGAGAATTTCATATCTAAATTTTGGTACTATTTAAAGGTGATTTCGAGTTGATCGAGCTTGAATAGTCAAGGTATACTTCATGTATAGTCAGTGTATACTTCATATATAATTATGTTATATTTAATTTTTTGAGTATATCGTCATGTATAAATACGCTATATTAAATAGTTAGTACTCATTATATACTTTATATGACTTTTAACAAACTATATTATATATATAGTCAATGTATAGTTTCAATGAGTTTTTAATTTTATGACTATATTAATTTTAAACTAATTACTAATTTATTATATATAAATGAAACTATTCCTAAATTATAAAGACAAACAAATTATCTCATATCCTACTCACACTCTTCAGTTACTTAGTGCCAAATATATTTGAAGAAGCAAAAGCCGCCATTTGAGGGTTAAGCTCACGATCGTTTCCTTCTTTTTTTAAGCTACTTTGCTTCATCAACCTCTGATTTCGATTGCAGATTCCTACCTGTTGCTGAATTTGATGGATTCCTATAAGTTTTTTACTCATCGGCATTACTTGTTTATCTATTGAACGTTGCTCCATTTTTGGAAAAATAAGAAAAAACTAAACACATTTGAGATGTGGATGAAGTTTTGATGTTTTTTCCGGTGAATTAATCAGCGGGAGAATGTTTTTTTAGTTTTCATTCTGTTTAGAGTTAACAAACGGGGATGAAAAATAGGGTTTTTTTTTCTGTTTGTTTTTGTATCCTCAATTCTGTTTTGATGAAACTAGGGTTAGGGTTTTATTGTGTGTGTTTTGTGTGGAGGAATGCATGCTTTTGCTAATAGATTTTATAAATGAGCGAGTTCTGCCATGAAAATTGAGATAATTTGAAAAAAATAGTAATTTTTTCACTCCAAATCACTCGCAAATACTAAAAAACAACTCCAATTTATATTCAAAACGAATCACAACTCCAAGTTTCAATTGAAAATTGGAGTTGTGTTTGGTTGTGAATATAAATTGGAGTTGTTTTTGTGAGTGATTTGTAGTGAAAAAAGTGAAAACAATTTTTTTTGGAAGTTACTTCTCCCCTTTCCTTTTACTTTTGGGTGCTTTTTCTTGAGGAGATGAGTATTAGAATGCCAAAAAATTTGATACATATGAATGTTGCCTGTGACTAGTTGTCAGAATGGATAAGGGTGATGTAGAAATGGCGGATACCGAAGAGAATGTCCCTGCTAGTGATGTCCTTTTGTCCAATGAGTCACCGATCAAGTAAGAAAACGGTGTTAAGACTAGCAAAAGCAATGCTGAGGACAAGACACGTGATCAGAGTGATTCAAAGGGAGAGGACTTGAAGAATGCTAGAAGTGAGACATAGGACTAGCTCAACTCTAAGATTCAGCCTGAGGCACACGACAATGTGGTGCTGGAAAAAAAACACCTACTATTGATGCTAGAACGGATGATATGGTAAGTGGCTATTTGAATGTAGTTGATGACAAAATACAGAAGATTGATGAAGGAGAAGTGAATGAAGTTGATCAGAGTGAGAAAATGATTTATGAGGTCAATCAGAATGGTAATGATTTGATGGTAGTTACACAAGATGACCCTCAGATGAAGACAAATGCTACAACGGTTGCCACTGATGGTGATCCTAGGTCGGACGAGTTTTTGAAAGTGAAAATCGTAGATATAGATTCTTCTATTGGAAAAATGCCAAAACCAGCTAGTCTAATGTTTCTGATCAATCCTGCAACTGCAAATGGTGGACAACATAGTGGGGAAGCATCTAAGAATCAAGCTGATGCTGAGGATGATGAAGGCTCCCCTGAGGATCAAGCTACATTTATAGGAATACTAGGAACCTTTTACCGGGAGAAGGCGATGGAATTTAAACAACCTAGGTTTTATGGTCATCAACTTAATTGCCTAAAGTAAGTATCATGGTTTTATCATTGAGACCTTTTATTTTCATCTTGTTCCTGGTACATATTCGATCTTGTCATGTTCTTCGTGCTAGGTTATGGAGATCTGCGATCAAATTAGGTGGCTATGATCAGGTAAGCCTTTTATTCTGCACCTGTATTTGATTAGTTCTCATTTATAGATTTTATTTTTTTAATTGAATCAAGCACTACAGAGGATATTAGTCACTTCCCCAAGATGTCCTCAGCTAATCAGAAACAATGGGTCAACAATCAAGTGGAATTATTTCTGGATTAACCATGATTTTATGTAGTCATTTTTGTTAAAGGCTTTTTGCTGCTTGTTCACACAGCCATGTGTAGCATCCCTGGAGGGCTATGTTTCTCTTTCCAAATATCACAGTGTGAACCTCTAGTTCTTAGAGAGGGTATTCTTAATTTATTTTTAAGAAATACGCAATGTACTCCATAGTATATTTAAAAAAATTCAATCAGTGGTTGTGTAATTTATTTTGTTACTAGGTTGATTAATTAATGATGCAATATGGTATGAGCCTGAGATGAATTTTATGTTATTCCCACGTACTTTTGATGGTGTACTATTAAGCTACTTTATCTTTGTAGGTAACTTGATTCAAGTTGTGGCGGACAGTGGGAGAGTCCTTTAATCCCCCCAAGTGAGCATTTAGTTGGGCCTGTTTATTTTTATTTTTAGGCAACTTGGTATGATCTCGTTTACTCGTCATACATCAACTTCCCCATTATATACTATGTAAGGGAGATGTTGTCCGTCATTGTTTTACTGATGATGTGCCAAGATTTTGAAGTTTTTTTTTTGTTGAATGCATATTAATATTTTGGATGTGAAATGTTATGATATATTTTGGGTACATGTGAGAGGAATAAGCTGCTTGGTTGCTAGAACAGTATATCAGAAGGTGGTAGAAGAACAGTTGTTCATGAACTGCATAAAACCTTAATAACTATTCCTGTTGTTTAATTTGGTCGTCTGGTTTTGACTTGACATAGAGTTTAAGAAAGTAAATAACTTTTTTGAATCTTGTAGCCTTGGATCAAAATAACACTTGTCTAGTTATTTTACTTAAAATTATAACAATTTTTTCGAAATATAGAATTATATGAATTAGGGAGAAATTCCATGAAAGCAAAATTAATGATTCATGTAAATCGCTTAGTGGGAAATGTCCCGAAGAAATCCAACGAGTAACATAATCTTGTTATATAGAAAAGAGCAACTATTGCCTTTTTCTGATGAATCGTATAGTTTTACGATTTCATTAACTAAAATGGTTATCAAATGATTGGTAATTACCGTACAGATATGGCACTTGGACGCCACTCAACCCCAGCTCATGAGAGGTGGTTTGTCCAAGTCTATAGAAAGAGTCCAATTTCTCATCCCTCTTCCGATGTGGGATTTCTTAACATCTCCCCTTACGCCCAGACCTCAACTAGAGCATGAACCGTTATTAATAGGGACCCAACATCGGTGAAGAACAAACTCAGATGAGTCTGACTCTAATACCATATAAAGATATGACACCTAATCTACCTCAACCCCAAAAGCTAGTTCATGAGGGGAGGTTTGTCCAAGTCCATATAAGGAGTCCAATTTCCTATTCCTCTTTCGATGTGGGACTTTTTAACAATTACAATTGAAACGACCGAAAAGGTTGAAAATATCATAAAAATCTTTTAAAAAGTAGAGTCCCTTAATTACATAATTCTAAATGGAAATCAGGAATTGAATTCATTATAAGATCTTTTTATCCTTTTTAGAAGATGGTATGCTACCACTCGGACTCGAGCTGAGATGCATTAGCACTGCTTCCTAAGAGTAGTGTGTCTACCAATTTCACCATAGTGGCCTTTCTTGAACTCATAATAGCATATGAATAAGCAATTGTCGAGATTGAGTAAGCTATTTTCGTTTAGTAATGATTATAGTTAATCGAAAAGGAACACGTTTAGACTTAGGTTCATCGATTTACTGAGTTGTAATTGTTGAATTAATATAAAACTCTCTGTGGGTTTTCCCTTCCTTGAGTTAGGAAGGTTTCCATGATATCTTGGTGTACTATTACTAACGTAAGTATCTTGTGTGTGTTATTCAGGAAACTGGTTCTTGAATACTGGGTAAGGTTTCTTCATTTGGTAACTATGTCTGCTCGAGTCAGACTTCTTCCTTCATCCATTGGCACAAAAAACTCCTTAAATACTATAGAAAGAAGGTTCCCATATGCAAGTCGATGTGAACCAGGTTGAGGATTAACTATTCTAGCCATGTGTTTAATCATTAGGGATGACCAATATATAGGCTCCATGTTTTCCAAAGCATGTGCAATTCCTAGATCACGAAAACAAGCCTCACGTCATCTATGTCCCGTAGATAAAATGCCCTTATGAACAATTTCAAACAACAGTTTATGAAAAGGAGCCATTTCACCCTTTAACACTTTCTTAGCCCTAGTGGAGACCCTACCCTGGGAGAACTTAAAGGTAAGAAGACAGTTCTCATCAGTCAGCCAAACATACTCAACAAGCTCATTAGTAGGGATCTTAAGTATTTCCCCAAGCCTAATAAGGTCGAAAGACAATTCCACCCCGTTAACAGTAAAGGTTATAACATTCACTTCCAAAACAGTGAGATTCGTATAAAATTCGACCAGTTCCTTTTCAAATACCAACAGTTTAGTATCAAGAAACAAATTCCCCCACCCCTGAAAGTTCAATGACTCAAACACCCTCTTTACTGCATCATTGAAAGGATCTCAGTATGAAAAGTCCTACCCCTATACACAGGCTTGGTACAAAAATACTTCTCCTTACCAATTTCCAAATATTTCAGCATATATTTACTGGGTTTTTTGGGAGGAGGGGTTAAAGGCGAATGGTATATTTACAGAGATTTCCTCTGATTCAGAATCAAGCATTACTGGAGATGAGGTTGGTGGAATAGGAGACTTACCAACATGGCGACGTTTGGTGCTTGATTCCATGGCCTCTTTCAATTGGGACTGACTGGCACTGCGAGTAAAGGGTATGCGTAGCGAGGTTTGCTTCACACCGATGTGTTTGCGTGGACAACAGGTTTTTTAGGATGCAAAACACTGAGGGGAACATCATCATGATCCTGTACTTGAGGGGGAGTGGGTGATGGAGAGGGAATAGTGGTGGTGGTGGTGGGAATAAGAGTTTCGATTATGGGCGGAGATAGGAAAGAATGGGGTTAGGGTTTGGAATTTCTGAAGAAGGAGGCGATGGAGAGGGTGTGAACGGGTCGCCGGATGTAAAAGCCATTAAAGGAGAAAGTGGACGAGTGGGTGATGGATCTTTGGGTAGAGAGGTGAGGGAGGTGTATGTGGAGTGGTTTTCTTCCCCCCTTGAATGAACATTGTGGGATGCTGGGCTCATGGGAGAACCGTAGAGGCGGACAAGCTTTCGTCGTCGGAGTATGCAACGAGAGGGTTAGCCATCGGAGTGTTCAAAAAATTCTTGGAGGTATTTTGTGTCTTGTTTTATATGATTGGTGTAGGGATGATGAAGGTGCATTGAAGACTTAGTGGGCGAGGATCTTGGAATGGGAAGGGTAATGATGATGGCCTGACATAGATGGGAGGGGTGATTGACAGTTGGCTTTTTAGGGGTGACGTATGGGAAAGAGTCAAAAATTGAATTTCCTTTTAAGGTGGTTTTCCCGCGTAAAGTTGCCAGGATAGAGGGATATTAATGATATAGGTGAACTAGGTTCCTTATGCTTTCAACTAATGACAGGGTCATGTTTACATGTGAAATGCATAGATGGAGACATAATGGAGTGGAGTGCATACTTGATGTCCTATGAACCTGGTTCAGACCATGTGAGTGCTCATGCACCAAAGTTATAAGAAACTAAGGGTAATAACATTAGACCTGATCAATATGCTCCGTTTTCTGAAAAGTATACCTGAAACAAGGTACGAAGACGAGTTAAGGAAAGGCAGATACTTATTTTTTTTCGCACACTAATTATGATATGATTTGAAAGGAGTGGGGAAGAGATAAATATTAGTCCTGAAATATTAGCCCTAGAGCAAGTCAGTTCTCCTGAAAAGGTTATCTTCCAAGTGCCTTAGTGAAAATGTCAGCAATCTGGTCCTCAGTTTTGCAGAATGTCATCACTATGAGGCCTTTCTCAACATTGTCCCTAAGGAAGTGATGTCGGATGTGTATATGTTTGGTGCGTTTATGCTGAACCAAGTTTTTTGCCATGTTGACAGCACTTGTGTTATCACACATAATGGGAATGCAACCTACTTTGATTCCAGACTCTTCTATTTGATATTTGATCCATAGTAATTTGGCGCAACATGAAGCTGCTGAAACGTATTCATCCTCAGTCGTTGAAAGTGCGACTGAGTTTTGCTTTTGGTTGTCCATGAAACAAGACAAGATCCTAAAAAGTGTACCATTCCAGATGTGCTTTTTCTATCAACCAGGTAGCCAACATAGTTGGGATCAGCAAAACCTACTAGATCAAAGGAAGCACTCGAGGGATACCACAACACTAGGTCCACAATTCCTTTGACATATTGAAGTATTCTTTTGACAGCCTTTAGATGGGATTCTTTGGGACATGATTGAAATCTGGCACATAGCCCAACACTAAACACAATATCGGGTCTTCTAGCAGTTAGATACAGAAGAGATCCAATCATCCCTCTATATTTTGTATCATTTACGTGAGAACCAGTTTCATCCTTGTCAAGCTTAGTTGTAGTACCGATAGGGGTATCAATTGCCTTAGTTTCATACATCTCAATCTTTTTTAGTAATTCCTTGATGTACTTTTGCTAATGGATTAATGTACACGATGAAGACTGCTTTATTTGGAGACCTAGGAAGAAAGTTAGTACACACATCATACTCATCTCAAATTCACTTCTCATTAACTTTGCAAACTCAACTCCAAGTGAGGCATCAGTTCCCCCAAATATGATGTCATCAACATAAATTTGAATGATGAGTAGATCTTGAATTTGCTTTTGAAGAAATAATGTATTGTCTATTTTTTCGTGTGAGTATCCATGTGTGAGAAGGAATGTGGATACGCGATCATACCAGGCTCGTGGAGCTTATTTCAGCCCATATAATGCTTTGTCTAGTTTATAGATGAACTCAGGGTGATCCGGGTTCTCAAAGACAGGGGGTTGCTTCAAATATACTTCCTCTTGAAGAAATCCATTTAGAAAGGAACTTTTACATCCATCTGATATAGTTTGAACTCCATGTAAGTCGCAAAAGTAATTAACATCCTTATTGCTTCCATTCTTGCTACGGGTGCAAAAGTTTCATCATATCGATCCCTTCTTCTTGATTGTATCCTTGTACAACTAGTATAGCCTTATTTTTTGTAACTTGTCCTTGATCATCTAGCTTATTCCGGAATACCTATCTAGTACCTATCACATATCGATCATTGGGCCTTGGGACCAAGTTCCAAACCTTACTTCGTTCAAATTTAATTAGTTCCTCCTATGTGACGATAATCCATTATGGGTTTTAGGGCTTCCTTAATATTTTTTGGTTCAACTAAGGACATATATGCGGAGAAGGCACACATATTCCTAAGTTCTGATCGAGTGTGAATTCGTGAGTCCAAAGGAGTGAGGATGTTTTGTATGAGATGAGAGCTTTGATGTTTCCAACTACTTGGTTGAGCACCCTGTGTGACGTCCGTTGCTGATGAACCTCGTTCTTCAGCGACTCTTTCTCCTATTGTGCCATCAGTTTCATGAGTAGCTAGACTTAGTGTGTCCTGATGTTCCTCAGTTTCGTCCTCATCTGATTGAATTTCCTCAGGTAACTTTGGTGGATTCATACCCAGATCCTCGATATGGTCTACCATGCCTTTATGAGTTTGGTTTTGTCCTTCATCAAAGATGATATGCATACTTTCTTCTACTCGATTTGTTCTCTTGTTAACTATTTTATATGCCTTACTTTGTGTTGAATATCCAAGAAACACTCATTCATCACTTTTGGCGCAAATTTACCCAACATGTCCTTCCCACTGTTATGTATATAGCAAGTACACCCAAAAGGTTGAAGGTGTGCTAGATTCAGCTTTCTTCCTTTCAATAGTTCGTAGGGAGTTTTATTCAGAATTAACCTTATCATGCATCTATTAATAAGATAATAACAGGTATTAATAGCCTCATCCCAGTAGGATTTTGGTAGATTGCTTGATATCAACATGGTTCTAGCAATGTCTTCTAATGTTCTATTCTTGTGTTCCACTACACCATTTTGTTGTGGAGTTCTTGGTGCTGAAAAATTGTGATCAACCCCATTGATAGTCCAAAAGTTTTGAATTTTGTGTTTTCAAACTCTAAACCATGATTTGATTTGATGTTGATGACTTTACTATTGAATTTCTTCTGAACCAGTTTCACAAAGATTTCAAACATATCGTATGTCTCATCTTTTGTTGCCAAGAATATGGTCCATGTCAATCTAGAGTAGTCATCTACAATTACAAATATGTACCTTTTGCCTCCTGTACTTAGCATGAGCATTGGTCCACACAAATCCATGTGGAGCAGTTCCAGAGGTTTTGTTGTGCTAACTACTCCCTTTGGTTTGAAAGAGGATTTTATATGTTTTCCTTGAGCACATGCACCGCAGATTTGTTCACTGTTCAGTTTCTTCTCAGGTAGTCCTCTAACCAGGTCCTCTATTATTAATTTGTTAATTGTAGAAAAACTAAAATGCCCCAACCTCTTGCGCCATAGAAGAGAGTTTTCAGTGATGGCATTGAGGCAGGTGAGTGAATTTTCTAGACTCATTATCTCTGTTTTTTATACATTCTTGTGGCTTTTTCCAAGGAGAACCAGTTCCTTTCTGGTTGAGTTTACCACTTTGCATTCATTAGTAGTAAATATAACTTTATTTCCTTTGTCACACATTTGAGATATACTTAGCAGGTTGTGTTGTAATCCATTTACATAGTATACATTATCAATTGCTTGTTTGAAGTTGATCCCCACATTTCTAATTCTTTGTATTTCTCCAATTTTTCCATTCCCAGAGGCTACGTTTCCACCCTTAAAATCCTTCAATGAGAGAAAGTTGCTTCTATCTCCAGTCATATGCCTGGAACATGCGCTGTCCAGGTAACAGTGGCTTGGCATTCCTCCCACTAAATCTTGTAATTATTAGACAAGGTTAGTTTTGGGTACCCAGATCCAGTTGGGTCCCTGTTTGTTAGAGAAGGGATGCATAAGATTTCTTCTAGCCCATAATGGAAGGGTTTCAGGTGTGGTAACTATTTTGGTGTTGTTGCCTTTCAGTATTTTCTGTATTTTTTCTACGAAGGCAAAGTTGTTTTTACGTGCAGTTTGCTTTTTATTGCATGCATAACTCTTATGTCCTGTAAGTCCACAGTGGAAAGACTATTCCATGTCTTGTGGTAGATTGACTCTTTTGGATGCTATCGAGAAGTATGGAGGATCTGGTCCATCTCATGTTGTGCTCTGCTTCCATTTTTGTCATGTGAAGTTTCTTCTGGAGATCTTAATTTTTTACAGTTATGGAGCTAAGTTCTTTAATCAATTCTTTTAGATCATTTTACAAATGACAGTTCTGTTGTTCTAGGTTCATATTTTCTTCTCTCAAAGATGCATAGTCTTCCATTAACAAGTCCTTTTCAGAACAGTTTGATTGATATGCATTTATCAGAGATGCAATAAAGATTCCAGTTTTCTTTTTGAGTAGGATTCAAGATGTTCTTTAATGTGTAGTAGACTAACCTGGTCTTGCTTGTCCTACTCTTCTTCCTCTGAGTCTGATCCAGCCATTAGTGCCAGAATTGACTCCTGTGTCTGACAACTATTTTCCGCTTCATCTGGTTCAGTTATGGCTATTGGTGTAAGAAAGTCATATTTATCAGTTTACTCTATTGTAAGTAGGGATCGATTTTCAGTTTCATCATCTTCGGATTCCTCTTCTGACATGCCTCCCCGTTAGGAATTATTTCTCCCAAAGACTAAATCTCATTGAAGATTGCAGTGAACCTGGTGTGCATATCTTGTATTGTTTCTCCTTCCAACATTCTGAACAGTTCATATTGTCTGTTCAAGTTATCGATTTTAGATATCTTGACCTGAGTCGTTCCTTCGTGTACGGTCTGCAGAGTTTCCCAAATTGACTTTGCGTCTTGAGATGATTAAATCCTATTGTACTCATCTGGTCCTATGCTGCATAATAGGATCTTTTTAGACTTGGCGTTATTTTGGATAGCGAGTTTGTCTGCAGCATCCCATTCTTTTCTTTCCTTCAATACCATCGTGACTCCATCGTCTCCCTTCTTCTTGGGTATGGTAGGACCATCCAGCAGTACGCTCCAAAGATCGGGGTTTTCACCTATCAAGTGATCCATCATACAGTTTTTCCACCATCCATAGTATTTTCCATTGAACAATGGTGGTTTAGTTTGAGAAGATCCTTCTTATGGGGTAGGTGGTGTTGCCGTTGATTATTTTCAAGATGTGAATCTTTTAACGAAAAGACCTTGCTCTGATACCAAATGAAGAAATTTTACCCAATATTCAAGAACAAATTTCTTGAATAACACACACAAGATACTTACATTAGTAATAGTAATACTAAGATATCGTAGAAACCTTCCTAACTCAAGGAAGGGAAAAACCACACAAAGTTTTATATTAATTCAACGATTGCAACTCAGTAAATAGATGAACCTAACTCTAAACGTCTACCTTTTTGATTAACTATAATTGAAACCACCCTCACTCTCCAAGAAGTCAAACTCGCTTCTTGGTTACAAAAACTCTCAATCTCTCAACTAACTCTACCCCTTAACAATAAGTCAAAACCCACTTCTCGTTTACAATTCTCACAGACTCTCAAGACTCTCACAAACACTGATCCAAGAACAGATCAATGCGACTCAACTATTTGAAAGTAATTCTAACTCTAGAATTCTCTCGCTTCTACCTCTCGAGCACTTTGGTCATCGCTATGAATTTTCTCTCTCTCTTTCTCACTCTCTCTTTTTTTGGACTATTCAAAGACGACTTCTTCTGTCCTTGTTGTTGTCCCTTTATAGATTCTGAACTTTTTTTGAATCCGACATGTATAAGGAGAGAAGTCATTGTTCTAGGAAACAATTTTAAATAATTCTTTTAATTGCAATACCTTTTCCTTTTACAACTCGACTTATCACGTCTCCTTATTTATGTAGGACTTCTTTCGCTGATGCTTTTCCCTTTTCGACCCAACTTTCTTTTTAGCGCGAGAACTCTTCCTTTTTTATTTCAGTCTTATTTATGCAGGGTGAACCTGGTTCAATATGTCGATCATCAAGACTTCATTAGATTTATCAAAATGGATCAAAAACAATAAAAAAGTTGTTCAAATAGGAATTTTAGGTTGCAGGTTCATCATTTTTTATTTGAGTTTAGATAAACTAAAGATGTGTAGAATGTCCTTTAATCTTTTGGTTTTGAACATGTCATGTGAGTTGTGACACGTTGAAATTAAGAATTGCCAAAAAAAGGAAAGAGGCATTCTTTTTATAGCGGCGAGAGTATTCAAACTACTAAAATTGAAAATACGAAGAAAACATGAAGTGTTTTTGCAATAATCTATATCTATATCTTCTATCTATAATACCTTAAAAGCATGAACTCCTAACTTGAATGTTAAATAACTATAATATCCCAAACTTAGGTTGTGACTTTTTCGATGAGTTGTGACTTTTTCGATAAGTTGTGACTGTCTTCGAATGGTTATGATTTTTTGATGAGTTGTAAATTTTCCAAAGAGTTGTGACTTTTTCAATAAGTTGTGACTTTTCAATAAGTTATGACTTTTCCAAAGGGTTGTAACTTTTTCAATAAGTTGTGACTTTTCCAAAGGGTTGTGATTTCTCAAAAAGGTCATGACTTCTCAGATAAGACACAAAAAATATTTGTGTATACTACCCTTTGTTGACTATAAATAGAGGGGCTTCCTCTCATTTCTCAACCACAATTTTTTTAATCTTCTACTCTTCTTCTTGCATTATAAATTTATTTGTGTGATTTATTGTCGTTGAGTGAGTTCGATGTTTAGTGGAATATCCGGTACCACTTATCTAATGAAGTAAGTCATTCTATCCTAAGAGGGTATATTTCATAACCTCGAGTACTTGAGGAAAATAATTTTGATGATATAATAATGTATGTTCCAATATACATTAGTATGTAATGTTCCAATATATGAAGTTAACATGATGTAGTCTAAATTCATTTGTTTTTGTCAACAATTTCTCTTGAGATGTAGATATATGCTTCTGAATATCTTTTCCAAAATTTAGAGAATCGTCACGATTTGTTCTTTATGCTCAAGACAAAAGAATGATTTTATTTATCAATGCTACTTATGTGATTTAAACTCTCATAAAGTTTGCTTCAAAATAGTTAATACTATATAAACATTGCCCTTTTGTTTTACTTATTTATTATTTATTAATATTTCAGTATTTTAATCGAAGAAAAGTTTATATGATTTCTAATAATGCCAGTTGAAGTTTGTATTAGTTTAATTTTTATTATTTATTTAATAGTTAATTTTATGAGATAAATAATATCATTAATGCAAATATATATTTCTATTTGGGTAGGTATTTTTTTATAAATTAAAGTATTATATATGTCACAAATGTATTATCAAGTTAATAAGTTCTTCTAACTTCAAAATATATTATTTTAAAACGTTTCGAGTTTTTTTTAAGAAAACTCACAACAAATGTGAAAATATGTGAATATATAAAATGTAGTTGGTCTCTTCACATGTTCATACGACATCTAAACAATTTAACGTGGAATACACATGCAAAGCACATCTGGTTAGATAACAAGAAAATTACAAAGTGAATATTATCTGTAAGGTAATATTAATGAGATATGACTAATTACATAATTGAACCTCATTAAATTGAAATAAATATATACATTATTGCATTTAAATAATAAAATATTTCATTGACCATCTACATAGGTTTGCATGAATAAGAGATATATATGACGATCCAAGTTGAACATTCACAAAAAAATCTACAATATTACTTTTTGCTAAGCTTATTATTCAAATCTTCGCTTAAATAAGCAATATTATTTACTATAACATATATTTTTGGAATTAATAATCACGTGCATCGCACGTGTCAAAAAACTAGTGACAACATAGATTCCAACATCAAGCTATAAGCAATATTGCTCGGACTCTTCACTTTTGGTGCCACACCCGTGTTGATACGACATGGGTGTGAGATTCGTGTCCAATTTGGTCAACCAATTTTGGGTGCTTTGACTGAAATCGATGGGGTAAGTGTGGACAGTTTTAATGATTGTCTGTAATCAATACAAAAGCTATAAGGTGAAATTGAAGAAAATGAAATACCTTTTATATAGAAATTTCTATGTCACTCCTTTTCCGTTAATCTCCTTCCTAGATTCTCCTCAAGTTCCCTTGTAATATCACATAATTTAGGTTTTCTAACTCTTCTTTTAGATATTTTAATTATTTTTAGGCGAATCCCTACACTCGTATCCCTACATGGATCCATATCCCCGAATCTTAAAAATTAGATCATGAAGGATCCAACATCTATAGCCACACCATATTGGACACCTGCACCGAGTCCGAGCAACCTTGGCTATAAGTGCTAAGAAACATACACCGTATTAACAACAAACAACAACATACCCAAGGAATGTTGCATCTTTGTTTCTGTTAGGTCTTGGTCAAATATAGATGACCAGGGATCTTATACACGTATCTGAGTGGTGGAAATTGGTTCTAGAGTTAAGCATGCAGGGACTTGAAGCCTAAAATATTTACAAATGCTTTTGAATAGGGAGTCTAGACTTTATGAGATACTGGCGGGATGCTTCCTTATGCTAGATTTTCTCAATGTGAAATGGGGTTGTAATGAGCAAAATATCTTTTGATTCTGAAATAAGATAAGAATTTACTGGAATGATAATCAACTAAATATATAAGACAATACTAATGCCTTCTATCTACTATTATATGACTTTCTCTAAATGCTTTTCTTGGGGATCTGATAATCTTCATTCTCAGGACTTGCACAACTATTTCTTGGACATTCCGCAACTTCTATCAGAAGGTCATAACATGAAGTTCTCTTCCCTTGATAATTATAGGCATATTTGGACTACTGTAAACCATGCTGCTAATATTTGGTATAAGGTGAATTATGTCGCCTTGTTAGTGGGTAGGTGGTTTGTGATGTTATCTTGTGTGAGTTTTATGAAAGGAGAGGGAAAGAGTGTTTGAAGCGATAGAAATTGATTTTGTAAATGTAAGGATTAGCCTTTTTATCTCTAGTTTCTTTTCTAGTGCACCTATGAGGTCCCTGCTTGTATAGATGGTTGAATGTCTTTTTTATAGGACCATATTTTTGTATAGGTTCTCTATTTCTTGGTATACGGCTTGTATACAGGATTTTCCTCAATCATTAACTAATTATTTAACCTTATCAAAAAAAATTAGTGGGTGCTTTGTGAAGTATCAAGTTAGAAAACTTTTATTAACAACCCATCTTTCATGGCCTATAAATTCACTTGAATAGTTAGCTTCTTTTCATTTTTGTGGTTCTGATTTTCTGCTTCTTTCCATCTTTGATTTTGTAATTGGTTATATGACTGTAAGATGACAGTTGGACATTCTGGCTCACTTCTACTGGAAAGTTTCCACATTTGAATTGCCAAACTTATATAGTGATTTTGAATAGAATTTGTTTTAAAAAGTTATTTGTCTCTTACTTTTTGTTTTTGTACATTCTATTATCTCATTATTTCTCTCTATGTTAGTTACTTCTACCATATGAAAGGCATAGGATACAAAATAGAGAGCTTCAACTTCCTATTGCTCCTCTGCCTGTTTCTTGGGGTGTTGACAATGAGGTAACATTGTGCTTACTTTGTTGTTATGTGATGTATCTTCACATCTGCTTTGTGTTGTACACCTTCTAATTGAAATATGGGGAAGCTTGTTACCCTAAGTAGTTGAATCATCGGCGTATTTTAACTTTGATCAAGTTCTCAAAGTTGATCATAGAGATCCTTCTTTAGTTGACTTCGATAGAAATCAGTATGGCCTTACTTTTGGATAAGGGCCACTAGGGAAAGACTTTTTTTAAGTAAGCAGTACCTCGATTTTAGATTGGACATATATGGTTGTGCCCATGTTTAGCGGAAGTTTCTATTTGTTATTGTACACAATGTATAACTAATATTTTTTTTTTTTAAAACTAACTCCAACATGCTTATGGTCGACTATTTTGAAGGAAATGAACAATAGTTGCTTTGAAGACATAGCTAACTCAAGCACTTTTGCTTTCTTTTGGTGTAAACTGTAAAGAGGAATTTGTAAATGAAGCTTAATCAAACGTAGTCTCTTACAATACCTATAGGAATTGGATAGCGATTTTTATTTCTCACTTGTAATTACTACAACACTTACTTAGTACTAGCTTTGTAAGACAATTAGCTTTCTCTAAAAAGAACGTGTAGCTAATAAAGAAAAGTGAATTAATTGTTCAATCATATCTCAAGGGCTAGATTTCCCCTGCCAGAGTCATCTATCAAGACAGTCCACCTATCTATGTAAACATTGTCGGCTACATGAGTGATAAAAATCCAGCCTAGCTTGGTAGCACCAGCTTGTCATATGGTGATGGGATAGTCATATATTAAAGTCCTTGACAGAAGTGGGGTTAGACTAGAAGGAGTTTACTTGTAGAGGGAGTTAGTGGGTACACACCTCATAGTTGTCTCTTTGCAGTTCAATGCTCCTACGGTCGCACTGTTGTCAAAGACCTCAATCTCCAAGTCTGAGCCTCAAGTGAAGTGTCTGAAGGGTTGTCAGATTGAACCATCATATTTATGTAGAAGAAAGCTTTTGATGAACTTTACTATTTTGATTTGATTATTTACCGAAGTTGGGAATTTTTTTTTGCATATATATACGAATATGAACTATTTAAAGTAATTCTACACGGAAGTGGTTACCAAATTTCTGCATCAACAAGGACAATATGAGATTCAGCTGCTCGTTGTAGGCTAGGCTGGCAGGAGCAACACCTTCTTGGTTATGGTGAGGTTGTTGAGCCAATTTTAAAGGTCTGCTGCTGAATCCTTGTAGAGGTCTTTGGGCATTGATTTTCTTAAGTTTGATACTTTCTATTTCCATGTACAAGTAATTTTGGTGTTTTTCATCTTTTATAGGACAAGAGTGCCAACAATAAGCCAAAGCGTGCGAAGAACCTACAAACTAGTGGTAAGATTGTTCGTCAATTCTTTGCCAACTTGACTCCTTCATATATCTCTATCGTTGAGTTGTTTTCTGCTCACCATTTCCCAATATGAAGTCTGGCACTCTCCAAAACTTTGGCCTTTAGTGGCTGTTAGTTAACACTATAACTATATCAGGATCATCATCCGAGAACATTAGTTTTTGCTTTAACTCATACACTATCAAAAAGGAATAGTGACTGCAACACAACTTCTTGTTGTATTCAGGTTCTCTTAAGCACCATAGAGAACTCTCTTGTTTACCACGAATCTGAAGGGCATAGAAATGATTTTCCTTAGGAGCATAGGAACCCACACCACTAGTAGTAGCTTGCTTGTCCACTCTTCCTTTAGCCATAAGCATCGGGCAATCCCTCATTTTGTGACAACTCTTACCAAAACCGAAGCAACCATTCGTGCTGGCTAGGCACTTACCCTCGTGCTTCCTTCCACATATAGTGCAATTAGACATTGGCAATGAAGATCCACTACTATTTCCTCCTTGAGGCTTAGGGTTAGACACCCTATCTTGGTTGAACTTAGGAGGAGCGATGGAGGAAGTGTGACCGGAAAACTTTTGTCGGAATCTAGGACGACCTTGTCCATCGGACCTTGCATTAGGGAAATCTCCATCTCCGGTCTTAGCCCTTTTTACCTCTCTAGACCTTTCCTTGTGTTTTTCCTCCTCAATTTGTTGTGCATGAACCATGAGACGAGAGATGTACATGTCATTAATGAGCATAGTAGCTTGACACTCTTTAACCACCATTTCGGACACACCCGAAACAAACTTACTCATCTTAGCCCTTGAATCGGCAACTATGAATGGAGCATACATAGACAATTGAGTGAACTTTAGAGCATATTCCCTCACACTCATACTTCGTTGTCGAAGGTTAATGAACTCAAGCACCTTGGATTCCCTAATCTCAAGGGGAAAGAACCTATCAAGAAAAGTGGCCTTAAACTTCTCCCAATCAACAGGACCCGCATCTTCTGGTCTACCTTCCTTCCATTGGTTATACCATATTTGGGCCACACCTTTTAGTTGATAAGTGGCCAACTCCACCTTTTCCACTTTCGTAACTCCCATGATCATCAAAACTTTATAGATCTCATCAATAAACTCTTGAGGATCTTCTTCAACTTTAGAACCATGAAACTCCAGAGGATTCATCCTTGTAAAGTCCCTTACTCTTGAAGCCGCCGTACCCACATTTGGGTTCATGAGAACCACTACCTCCCTATTAGCTTAGGCCATTATGGCTTGAGACAATACTTGAAAAGTAGCCCTAAAGTCCGCATTAGATACTTGCTCGGCCAAAGGATCGACAGGAACTTGAGGAGCTTGGGGAGGAGCTTTTTGTTCCACATTCTCCCTCGCATTCCTTCTAGTATAAGATCTACGTGAAGCCATATCCTGAAGAACATAGGATAAGCATTAGGATTGAGACCTTATAGAGTTGAACTCTATCGCACGACTTAAGAGTAATGAAAGAAGTGGAGTTTCCTAATCATCTTTTAGCCTGTCATTCACAAATGTGGCACACTTCACACTAATGAACAAGTCTCTAATAGACGTGGCTTATGATTCATCCTAGGACCATTCTAAACCTTGTGCTCTGATTACCAAGTTTGTCACGACCCAGGGGTACCCCCTAGATGCAACATGGTATATAGAACCCCGAAGGACTCCATACAAGGAACTTAGCTCTCATTAGAAATAGAAAAATAAGAATTAAACAATAGTCCAAGTCCAAAACATTTATAAAAGCAAAGCGGAAGTCTAATACACTTGTCTCATCATAGCCATCTAATACAATAGAATGAGATTGGGCCTAGCCCATACATCATGTTCAAAAGAGAAATACAAGAAAAAAACTATAACAATGAAAGTCCGTCCTCGAAGCATGAGGACTCACCAAAAGCTCGGAAGTATATCAACTCACGCACTAGCCATGAAACTGAGCACCCTGAATATCGTACACTACATTTGGGAAAAATGTATGCAAGAGCATGCGTTAGTACAAAACAATGTACCAAGAATGATTGCCATGCATAAAACATTTAAATCACGCTAAAAGGAACTTTTCATTTCATGACATGCAAGTGATCAAGCTAAACATGATAATAAAGAGTTATAAAACATAAGTCATAAACCACGGTAAATGCAAGCTTACTTCATCTTTAAAACCATTGAAATTAAATGCGATACTTCTTGAAGTAACCTTAATTCGTTTTTACTAGTGGGGAATTAGCCTTAACCTACATAGAGTCCATGTGAGCTATAACATGATTCCCCAGTGTCTCCCACATCGAAAAAGGTTGTCCTACTTGCCAAGGTAGAACCATAAACTTCTAGATTACGTGTATCCACTAGCTAATAAGAGTGTCACGACCCAGTGTTACCCCTTAAATGTAACATGGCTTATAGAACCCCGAAGAACTCCATAAAAGCCACTTAGTCTTCACAACATAAGCAATAGAATAATAAGAGTAAAAACACATTTGAATGACTAAAATTTTCATAAAAGAAAAGTGGAAGTCTTGGCACTAAGTCTCAACATAGCCATCTATTAGAATGTTTGAATGAAATAGAGCCTAGCCCATACAACATGTCCAAAAATGAAAATACATGAACGAAACTACAACATGGGAAAAAAGGCGTCCTCGAACCATGATGACTCACCAACAAGCTCGGAAGATACTTAAGACCAAGCTCTAGCCACTAGAATGATCACCTCAAGAACTGGACCCTACACTTGGGAGAAATGAAATAAAAGTAGGCGTTAGTACAAAAATGCACTAAGTATGATAGTCATGCATAAAACATTGAAAACATGCTAAACGGTAAATTTCATTTGAAAGTATGCAATTTATCATTTAAAAGATGATTTAAGAGTTTAGAGAGCATAAATCATAAAACATAGCCAACATAGTCATCATCATCTTAAAAGCTTTTGGAAACTCATATACAAAGCTTATTGAGTAACCATAATTCATAAATTATATTCTTGTTCTTGATGTGGGAATAAGACTTAACCGACACGAGACCATATGAGCTATACATGATCCCCCGATGTTACCCATATCGAAAAGTGGTGTCCTACTTTCCTAAGGTAGAACCATAACTTTAGCTTAGGTGGATCAACTAGCTAAATAACCTATGGGGACACATATTTTATGGGCTAAGGAGATTGCTACTAGAAACCCGGACTCAACATGCGTAAAAGGTCTCCATCTCATGAGATATACTGGGAACCCAAACTAAACTACTTTAAAAGGATCCCATTTGGAAGCCAAACTCAACTTACGTAAAAGCTTCCATCTCATATTCAATATCCACTCAGTGCTAAACATTAATTCCCATAGAGTAACTACTAAGGCTTGACTTAACTCATATTCTTGAAAGAATGTCCTTGACAATCAATCCAAGCTTAATTCATAAGGTAGCTCTTAGATCATGTGTGTGAATAACCTTTCACCGTCCATGTTTACATACAAGTCTTAGATTCAATTAGGTGAGAAAGCCTTTCAACCTTAGAATTTTTATTATGTGACAAAACCTTTCACATCATATCATATTTATGCATAGGTGTGTATATGAGAATATCCTTTCAACAACACAACAACATCATAATCATAGACACTTCACTCTCAAAGTGTTCTTAAATCACTTACATAGATTTCATAAAAACATGCACAATTCTCATCCTTTACCCTTTTAAGGTTCAAAGCTCACTTTCAATCAAACACATATAGAATTCAATACATTAGACATGTATATTATCACATTTCAAGTATTTCTATCACTACATGCATAATTTCATAACATTCTTCTTTCATCAACAAAGACCCACATCACAAGATTACAATTGAGAAATATGGGGATTTCATGGGTTCTTGGAGGTTCATCATAAAAACCAAAGGAATTCATCAATTCATGCTTAATATAACATAATTCAATCATTAGGATAGATTTTGAAAGGAACCCAGGACTTTGGAATCAAACCCTAACATTTGGGGATTTCTATCTTTGTAATTGGGTTTTTGAAGGGACTCGATGGATGAAATCTATCCATGGATGAAAGATATCATACGTTAACAACCAAACCCAATGAATTTGATGTGAAGAACCTTGCTTCTTGAACCTAGCTCCAACTTCCTTCTTCTTCTTCTTCTTCTTCTTCTTCTTTTTCAAGATCCTTAGAGAGAATATTTGGAAAGGATGAACTTTAGGAATTTATGACTTAACTGGGTGAATTTAAGAGTTAGAAAGGCTTATATAGTTACCCTAATTTAAGGTAAAATGACTTCACTTAAGTTGGATTAAAACTGGAAAAGACCCTTAAGTCCTCAACATAATTAACCGTCCCACAGGCCCCACCCATGAGACCTCATCGACGGACCTTGGGTGAACTGTGCGTTGGTCGTCTGGGGGTTAGTTTTTTGGACTTTGAACCACGACTACTAACCACGGTGCGTGGACCCATCCACAGGGAGTGGGTCCTGGCCTTGGTTGACTACCCCACACTGCCTCCTATGGTGCCCATCCACGAGGCCCACCAACGGGGCGTGGGTCCAACCACGCGGCATGGGTCCAACCACGCGGCATGGTTGGCCCTGGTGGGTGGCATCTGACAGTTCTTACAATTTGCTAACTTTTCTTCTCTCGGGTACGAGGTGTTACACAACCTATGGTGGCACATAGTTAAAGGATAAAGAGATTGCTACTAGAAACCCGGCCTCTACTAACAAGGGAGGTCCTATCTCATGAGATTGCTTCTAGAAACCTGGCCTCTACTAACAAGAGAGCTTCCATCCAATCATCAATATCCACTCGGTGCTATGCATAAATCCCACAGAATAGTCATTTATTACCTGACTTCATTAATCATGGAAAGGTTCCCTTGGACAACAAAACCAAGCTAGTTCATGAAGATATCTCCTTGTCTTTGATTCAATTATCAATTCATGCTTAATATAACATAGTTCAATTATTAGGATCGATTTTGAAAAGAACCCATGACTTTGGAATCAAACCCTAACATTTGGGGATTTCTATATTTGTAATTGGGATTTTGAAGGGACTCCATGGATGAAAGCTACCATACCTTAACAACAAAGCCCAATGAATTTGATGTGAAAAACCTTACTTATTGAACCCTAGCTCAAACTTACTTCTTCTTCTTCTTCAAGTTCTAGAGACAGAATATTTGGAGAGGATGAACTTTGGGAATTTATGACTTAAATTGGGTGAATTTAAGAGTTAAAAAAGCTTATATAGTGACCCTAATTTTAGGAAAATTGACTTCACTTAAGTTGGGTTAAAATCGGAGAAGACCCTTAAGTCCTCAACTTAACCGTCCCACAGGCCCTACCCACGAGACCTCACTGACGGACCATGGATGGACCTACGGTCCGTCTTGGTGAACCGGGCGTTGGTGGTCTGGGGGTTGGTTTTCTGGACTTAGACCCATTACTCCTAAGCACGAGCCGTGGACCCATCCATGGGGCATGGGTCCTAGCCGTGGTTCACTGCCACATATTGCCTCTCATTGTGCCCATCCATGAGGCCCACCAACAGGGCGTGGGTCCAACCATGAGGCGTGGTTGGACCTTGTGGGTGACACCTGAAAGTTCTTAAAATCTGCTAACTTTTCCTCTTTCAAGTACGGGGTGTTACAATATCTCCCCTTTGGGATCATTCGTTCTAGAATGAGATTCTATGCACGTTTCCAGACATAAGACTTAAGACTAGCAGCCCATCATGCATATAACATATCAAAATTAACACAACTTAGGAGAAAACATCAACTCCGAGTCATCCATTCTTAAGGCATGACAAGGAAGTAGGAACTATATCTAACAACCCATTATGCATGAAACTTCAACATTTCGCATGTTCTTAGGAGGAATTTGAAAGTTAAGAGAGGGGGGGTGAATTAAAAATTCTTCCAGTCGACTTCTTGTGAGGAGTAGTCGACTCACCTACGAGTTAGTTCAACAGTATAAAAGAAGATAAGATGCTGAAAGTAAATTTATACAGAATGTTTTATACTGGTTCGGATCACCGATGTGGTGCCTAGTCCAGTCCCCTTGGGTTTCAAGGATTTCCTTAAGATCTTGATGCGAACTTGGTTGTACATGAAGTGTAATCTTCAAGTCATGTCTGATATGCAAATTAGAGCTTCTATGTGGACACTACCTCTACTTGTATAACCTACACTCAAAATCTTTCCTTCTCTTTTTCTTTTACAATTGTTCACTCTCATGTATAAAGCCTTATGAAAGATGAAAGAAGATTACAATATAAGTTCAAGTGAAGTTGCATAGGTTTCTATGTGAAAGACATTTGTTTAAACACGTGAGGAATCTTGCTCTTCTTAAGGAACAACCCAAGGGATTTTCATTCAATCAAGGATTTGTAGGAATTTCTTGATTGAGTCTGATTTGGATAAGATTGTGAACATGTCCATATCAGATATGTTCATGATATCCTTCCTTATTCTGGTGAGGCGTCTTCAAAGTTGGGTTTGTTGTCTTCTTTAATTGCTGGAGACTTGCCTTCATGGTTGGATTTGTTGTCTTCCTTGTTTGCTGGAGTTTTGCTGATTAAGAGGAGTTTGAGGATCTGGCTTGGCTGTCTTCCTTGAATTCTAGGGATTTGTCAATCAATGAGATCTTGGCCAGCTTGGATTGTGGAGTCTGATCTGATTCTTTCTCTTTTGTTGTAGGCATGGATTGTGACGCTAGATGTCACTGTACTTCTCATTTGATCCTGTATGTGAGATTAGACTTATTGTTATTTATCAAAATACTTTAATGATTAGGAGGCTAACAATCTCCCCCTTTTTGATAATGACAATAAGTTACACAAAAATAATATGGACAGTTGAGAGTTGTGAAACTTCCCTAAGGCTCCCCCTGTCTGCTTGCGCGTCTGTAGACTTTGGAGAGTTCCCTGAGATTCCCCCTGACTAGAAGGCACCTGTATCAAATCAATATTTTTGTGGGAGGTTTTCTCCCTCTTTGGCATAATCAAAAACAATTACAGATAAACAGAACAGATAATAGCATAACAGGTAAACAGAACAGATAATAGCATAATAGGTAAAAAAGAAAAGTAGGGAAGTAGGGAGGTGCAAAGTCCACCTCTTAGGGTACAAAACTAGGAAGTTTTAGGGACACACCCCAATTGAAAACAAAGTCCAAAAGAAACACAATAAAGTAGAGTCAGCGATTACTGAGAATGTACTTTAGAGTGTTTAGCACGTTCCTGCAGAAAACATTGTAAGAACGCTCAACATTTCTGCAAAAGGAGGAATAGGAAGTCCGAACATTCACAGCATGATCTATGTTGGAGGAACTGACTCTCGACTTCATAGAGTCGACCTGCTTCATCAATTGATGCACCGTGGAGATTCCATACTTCTTGAGACTAGACAATGTTAAGTGTAATTTACCAACATTAGTGCTGGTATCTTTCTTGAGCCATGTCACGACCCAGGAGTACCCCCTAGACGAAACACGACATACTTGACCCCGAAGGGGTCTCATACAAGCCTCTAGCTTCATCATAACATAAGACACATAAATAATGCGAAAAAATTTAAAACTTTTACAATAGAAGTCAAATTTCATTTTTCATAATCGAGAATCATAGGAATCTAGACGTTGTCTCATACAGCATCTAAAACATAGGAATACAAAGTTTGGGCCTTAACCCTTTACATCAATTAAAATCTCAATAGGAGAAGTACAATGGAAACTAAGAAATGGATAATCCGTCCTCGAACTTGAGGACTCACCACAACTTGGAGATAACCAATCCAAGTCTTCTTCAACAAAGAGAATGTATGTGTCCTAGATGGAACCTACACTTATCAAAATGTAGAAGAAGAAGGGGTTAGCACAAGTATGTACCAAGTATGGAAACATGCATAAAATCCTTGAAATATGACATAAAGGACGTTTTAGTTGAAAAGTATGCATTTATCAAGTTTGGAAACGAACATGCATTTTCAATGTCAAAGACAAGCCAATAATCACATTTATAATCACAACATAGTAACTTCAACACCTTAGCAACCCCTACGGAACTCTTGTACAATGTATGGTTGGCATCCCATAATACCAACCATACCAAGTACTCCTTTGAAGCTACCTTAGTCATACATATCATCTTTAGACCTCATCAAAACAAATAGTCATCAACAAGGAAGTAGTCATGCACATTACTTGAACATTAGGAAGTCATTCATAGCAACTATCCATTGAACATACATGCATATTTTCATGTCTCCTCATAACATAAAGGAACCATCCCACAACATCCTACTAAGCCTACTTATGCAATGTGGAACTGAAGTCCCATAACCCCACTCCTTCTATGTAAACTCACCAAGAAGTCATAGTTTAGTTCATGTCTCATTCATTATCTTATCATAGATGAAAGAGTAGCCATAAATGACATAGACCATGTGAGTTACATGGAATTCGGTGTCGTATAACCCCACACCGAAAGAAGGTGTCCTACTTGCCTAAGGTAGAACTAAATGTATAGCTATAAGGTGGATCCACTAGCATAAGTCCTATGTTGGCACATAGTTATGGCATAGGGAGATCGCTTCTAGAAACCCGACCTCTTGCATTGGCAGAGGAGCTTCATCTCATGAGTTCACTTAGATGATCCAACCTATTGCATTTGCGGAAGGGCCTTTACCTCATTTTCCATATCCACTTAGTGCTAAGCATTATTTCCCAAATTATACATAATTAATCTTGAATTGCATTTACATGTGTTAGAGAATGATCTATCCTTCATTCAATACAATTAATCAAAATAGCTCATAGATTCATTAAAGGTGAGAATATAATGTACTTTCAACCCTAGAATCAAAATTAGTATATGAGTAGGACTTTCACATTACATTCATAGTGTTTTCATGAGAATAGACTTTCAATCAACACAATAACATCATCATCATCCTAGACTATTCATACATCATCAAGTGTAAGGGTAAGGGAAGAACAACCTTTCAACAATACCATACTTTACACATTAGTCATAGGAGATTTATTTTCTAAGTGAATCAATAGTTTATACACAACTTTCATTAGTATGTACAAACCCTAGAAATTTACCCCTTTCAAGGTTATAAATCATGTCTAACAATTACATCTAACGATACTACAATAGGCTTGAATAAAACAAGATTCAATAACTAGATTAACATAGATACAATTCATAGTAATCATCTTTCATCAATACACCCATCACAATTCATTAAATTGGGGTCATGGGGTAATTCATGGGTTCATGAGGAGTTTTACCATAAAAATCACCATAAACATCAAATCATCCATTATATAAGACAAATAACATAATGAAATCATTTAGAAGAAGAACCTATGGCTAGAATGAAAACCCTAGTTTTTGAACAATATCCAAATTTCGAAATTAGAGTTGGAAGGGCTTCATGGAGAATAGTGTTCCATGAATCAAGGTTCCCATACCTTAATTGAAGCTTTGCCCACGAATTGCAGTTGAGAAGATTGATTCTTGAGCCCTAACCTTCAAGTTCTTGGTGTTCTTCAATGGAGGAACTTCTATGAGAGAAATATTGAGAGGAGAGGATTTTGGGGAAATATTTGGGTGTTTGTGAATTTTGACTTAAAACCAATATATATTTTACCCCTAAAATACCCAAAACACCCTCTCTTTAATTGGACTTAAAAAGTAAAAGACTTAAATGACCCTCACTTAAAGACCTCGTCCAGGTGTCACCCCCATCTTCATGAGCCATGGTGAGGACCACGACTCGTGGTCCCTCTCGTGAAGATTGGGGCAGTGGCTAGAGTTTGGAGTCATTTGGCTCATGAGCCCAAGTTATCTACACGGGCCTCTTCACGGCTCATGAAGTGGACCACGACACGTGGTCATGCCCATGGAGGGATAAGGCAGTAGCCCCTCCAAGGTGGTACAATGCTTACACACCCAAGGCATCACCACAAGGGGCTCCACGAGCCATGGTGAGGTCTACGAGACGTGGTGAAGACCACGAACTGTGGTCCCTCCCGTGGTCCTTGAGGCAGTAGCCTCGCCACTTGGGGCCTTTTGCTTACTTGCCTAAGGCAAATCCACGAGCACCTCCCATGGTCCTAGGCAAGTCCACGAGCTGTGGTGATGGCCGTGAAGTTTGAGGCAATAGCTAGGAAAAGTGGTGGCCAAACTTTCATGGCAAAGGCAAGACCATGCCCACCTTCACGAGCCGTGGTAAGGACCACGACTCGTGGTCCTTCTCGTGAAGGTTGAGGTAGTAGCTAAAGGCTAGGTGCAGCCTTGGCCTTTGGCTTTGGCTTGGCCCCTTGGCCATGGCACTTGCCTCATGGCCTTGAGTCCTATAACTCTCACTCAAGACGTTTATCCTCACGTTTAGGCTCTAGTTTAACCTATCATTTTCCGCAATGTTACATTATCTCCTCCCTTAGAAACATTCGTCCTCGAATGGTGATCTAGAAACCTTACGTAAGTACAGACTCAAGACTAGCATCCCAACATCAAAGCAATACACTATAAAAAGGCGGAAACATCAACTCCATCTCAAGACATAGGCAATGCATTCACAAGAAAGTAAGAACTTAGTCCACAACTCATTATGCACCAAACTCATAATTTCATATGATCATAGGAGGAACTACTTTCTCCAACTTAGATTGAGCTCAACACAACATCATAGAGTCAATATGCCATTTCATCAACACTTCATTAAGCATGTTCATCCATTCTCCTGAATCAAGTAAAAAATGCAATCATTATACAAAAATGCAAATCAACATGAGGAACATATACATCATGAAAACTCAACACATGCTAAACATGAATTCTCACAAGAACATGCACATCATAAGGAAATCATGGAAAAATCACATAATACACATGACTCCCAAAACACTTAAACTCAAGAGGAATTACTTACCTCAAGTTTGAATAAGGGTAGAAAGAAAAAGATGAGGATAACGGGACTTCATATCGGCCTCGGCCTCCCATGTAGCACCCTCAACTAAGTAATTCCTCCGTAGAACCTTAACGGAGGCTACTTCTTTATTTCTCAACTTCTTCACTTGTCGGTCCAAAATCTCAACCAGAACTTCATCATAGGAAAGGTTCTTATCATCTCCTAATCTCTCTAAAGGAAGGATGGATACTGGATCACCAATTCACTTCTTAAACATGGAAACATGAAACACTGGGTGAACCAAAGCCTAATCATTTGGCAAGTCCACTTCATATGCAATTTTTCCAACACGTTTCAAGATTTGGTATGGGCCTACATACTAGGGACTAAGTTTCCCCTTCTTGCCAAACCTCATCACACCCTTCATAGGTGAGATTTTCAAGTAGACCCAATCACCAACATCAAATTCAAGATCCCTCCTTCTAACATTGGCATAGGACTTTTGCCGACTTTGGGCCATTTTCAACCTTTCTCTAATAAGTTGAACTTTTTCAATGGCAACATAAACTAGTTTGGGACCAATTAGAGCAAACTCACCTACTTCAAACCAACCCACCGGAGATCTACACCTCCTACCATAAAGTTCTTCAAATGGAGCCATGGCAATGCTTGAGTGGCAACTATTGTTGTAGGCAAATTTGATCAATGAAATATGGTCGTCCCAATTACCCTTGAAATCAATCACACACGCCCTCAACATTTCTTCTAAGGTTTGAATGGTGTGTTCGGCTTGACCATCCGTTTGAGGGTGAAAGGCGGTATTAAGTTTAACATTGGAACCAAGCCCTTGTTGGAACGCCTTCCAAAAATGTGAAGTAAATTAGGCACCTCAGTCCGAAATGATGGACAAAGGAACTCCATGCAACTTCACTACCTCATTGATGTACAACTTTGCATAGTTTTCCACCGAAAAAGTAACCTTGATGGGAATGAAGTGGGTTGATTACCCAAATAGAATTAGGTTGCCTCCGAGTAGGAGGCAAACCCACAACAAAATCCATATTCACCTCCTCCCACTTCCAAGTGGGAATATTTATATCTTGGAGCAAACCTCTTGGTTTTAGATGTTCGGCCTTAACTTTATGACAATTCGGACATTTGGACACAAACCCGCTATATCATTCTTCATACCATTCCACCAATAGACTTCCCGTAGGTCACAGTACATCTTGGTCGCTCCCGGATGAATAGAATATTGTGAACCATGAGCCTCTTCTAGAATTTTCTCCCTCAAACCATCAACATCCGGAACACACAATCTACCTTTGTACATAAGCACCCTATCTCCCCCTTGGGAGAAAGCCTCAATGGACTTGTTGAGAACCGATTATTTCAATTCCATCAAAATAGGATCAAGGTGTTGCTTATACTTTACATCAACTACAAAGGATGATTCGGAATTATGATGAACCATAACTCCACCCTTGGTGGAATCCACTAGTTGGACACCTAACCGGGCCAATCTATGCACATCCCGAACCAATTCCTTCTTCTCATCTTCTACATGAGCCACACTACCCATGGACAATCTACTTAGGGCATCCGCAACTACATTAGCTTTTCTGGGGTGGTATAGAAAACTCATGTCATAATCTTTCAAAAGTTCTAACCATCTCCTTTGTCAGAGATTCAAGTCTTTTTGGCTAAACGCATATTGAAGACTCTTGTTGTCGGTAAACACGTCTACGTGTACCCCATATAAGTAATGTCTCCATATTTTCAAAGCAAACACCACCGCCGCTAGTTCAACGTCATGAATCGGGTAATTCTTCTCATGGACCTTGAGTTGCCATAAAGCATAAGCGATCACTTTACCATGTTGAAAAAGGACACATCCCAAACCCACTCGAGAACCGTCACAATATACACGAACCCATTGGTACCCTCCGATAAGGTCAATACCGGAGTGGAGGTAAGCCAATCTTTCAATTCTTGGAAGCTTTTCTCACAAGCCTCCGACCACACAAATTTATCCTTCTTTTGAGTTAAGGTCGTCAATGGAGAAGCGATAGAGGAAAAGCCCTCAACAAATCTCCAATAATAACCGGCCAAACCCAAAAAGCTTATAATATCAGTAGGAGATAAAGGTCTAGGCCAACTCTTGACCGCATCCGTCTTCCTAGGATCAACCTCATTACCCTTGTCTGACACAATATGGCCAAGAAAAGCAACTGACCTTAACCAAAACTCACACTTACTACACTTAGCATATAATTGGTGGTCTTGAAGGACTTGCAATATTATCCTCAAATACTTCATATGATCACCCTCACTCCTTGAATAGATCAAAATATTGTCAACAAAAATGATCACAAATGAATAAAGATATTGCCTAAATACCCTATTCATTAGGTCCACGAACGCCGCCGGGGCATTTGTTAGACCAAAAGACATGACTAGGAATTTGTAGTAACCATATCTTGTATGAAAGGCCGTCTTAGGAATGTCAACCTCTCTGACCCTAAGTTGGTGATAGCCTGACCTTAAGTAAATCTTCGAAAAGTAACTCGCCCCTTGGAGTTGGTCAAACAAATCATCAATTCTAGGGAGAGGGTACTTATTCTTTGTAGTGACCTTGTTCAATTGGCGGTAATCAATACACATCCTAAGGAACCCATCTTACTTTTTCACAAATAATACCGTAGCACCCCATGGAGATATGCTTAGTTGAATAAAACCCTTCTCTAGCAAATCCTTGAGTTGTGCCTTAAATTCTTTCAATTCGGCCGGGGCCATCCGGTAAGGGGGAATTTATATAGGTTGAGTATCCGGCAAAAGATCAATGCCGAAGTCTATTTCCCGTTCGGGATGATTTTTGGGCAAGTCATCGGGAAACACTTCCAGAAACTCCCTCACTACGGGGACCGACTCCAAAGAAGGAGTCTCGGACTCAATGTCTATGACCCTAACAATGTGATACATGCACCTCTTTGAGATCATTTTACGAGCTTTTAGACAAGAAATGAAATGACCTCTAGGTGTAGAGTTTCCCCCTTTCCATTCTAAAGTAGTTTCATTAGGGAATTGAAACTTTACCAAGCGGGTTCTACAATCAATGGATGCAAAACAAGCATGCAACCAATCCATCCCCAATATGATATCAAAGTCTAACATATCTAATTCTACCAAATCAACCAATGTGACTTATGAGACAATGAAATGGGACAACTCCTATAAACTCTTTTAGCTACAACAGAGTCACCTACCGGGGTAGAAACCGAAAAGGGTTCTCCTAAGACATCGAGGAGTACATCAAATTTCATAGCCATAAAAGGAGTGACAAAAGATAAAGTGGCACCGGGGTCTAATAATGCATAAATGTCAATGGAAAATACTTGTAACATACCGGTAACAATACACGGAGAACCCTCTAGATAACTTCGGGATTGGAGGGCATAGAAGTGGTTCTTCTTGGGAGCATCAAAATTGGAACCACTTGGAAGAGCTTGATTACCCTCTCTTCCCTTTGTCGTACGGGTTGGACAATATTTCAATTGATGCCCACTTTTTCCACATCCATAGCATACACCCATACCGGTAAGACATTTGCCCTCATCATTCTTGCCACACTTGGCACATGTAGGCCTTTCCATGGAAGGTCCACCCCTATTGCCTCCTTGAGGCTTAGGGTTAGACACCCTATCTTTGTTGGGCCTTGGAGCATTGGAGGAGCTTTGGATTGAAAATATCTTCTTGAACATTGGTCCACTTTGGCCCTCAAACTTACCCTTACAAGAATTTCCATCATCGGTCCTTGCCCTATTTACCTCTTTATTCTTCTTTCTAAGACTTGTCTGCTCAACTTGTTGTGCATATACCATCAACCGTGAGATATCCATGTTGTCATGGTGCATTGCCGCTCGACACTCTTCTTCAATAACATCGGACACACCGGTGACAAAGCGGCTCATCTTATTCCTTGGATTAGAAACCAAAGATAGGGCATATTTATACAACTTAGTGAATTTCAAGGAGTATTCTTGGACACTCATACCTTCTTGATGAAGGTTGATAAATTCCTCCACTTCTGCTGCCCTTTTTTCCTTTGGAAAGAACCTTTCAAGGAAGGCCTTCTGGAATACTTTCCAACTTATGGGACCCGTCCTTAGAGGCCTATTATCCTTACATTGAGTATACCATATTTGGGCCACATCTTTCAATTGATACCCGGTTAATTCGGCTTTCTCAATAGAGTTAGGACTCTGAAGCACGACTAAAGAGTAATAAAAGAAGTGAAAGTTCCTAAACATCTTATAGCCTCTCAATCATAAGTGTGGCGCGCTTCACACTCATTAACAAGACTCTACTAGATGTGGTTCATGAGACATCAACCTAAATATTATTCCCAAAACCTTATGCTCTGATACCAAGTTTGTAACGACCTAGGAGTACCCCCTAGATGTAACACGGCGTACTTGACCCCGAAGGGGTCTCCTAAAAGCATCTAGCATCATCATAACATAAGATATAGAAATAATGCGGAATAATTTAAAACTTTGACAATAGAAGTCAAACTTCATTTTTCAGAAAGGAAAATCATAGGAATCTAGACTTTGTCTCATACACCATCTAAAACATAGGAATACAAAGTTTGGGACTTAGCCCTTTACATCAATAAAAGCCTCAATATGAGAAGTACAATGGAAACTAAGAAATGGATAATCCATCCTCGAACTTGAGGACTCACCACAACTTGGAGATAATCAATCCAAGTCTTCTTCAAGAAAGAGAGCGTATGTCTCCTAGCCGGAACCTACACTTATCAAAATGTAGAAGAAGAAGGGGTTAGGACAAATAAGTATGAAGTATGGAAACATGCATAAAATCTTTGAAATATGATAAAAAGGACGTTTTAGTTGAAAAGTATACATTTATCAAGTTTGGAAACCAACATGCATTTTCAATGTCAAAGACAAGCCATAATCACATTTATAATCACGACATAGTAACCTCAACACCTTAGCTACCCCTAAGGAACGCTTGTGCAATGTATTGTTGGCATCCCATAACACCAACCATACCAAGTACTTCTTTGAAGCTACCTTAGTCATACATATCATCTTTAGACCTCATCAAAACCAATAGTCATCAACAAGGAAGTAGTCATGCACATTACTTGAACATAAGGAAGTCATTCATAGCAACTATCTATTAAACATAAATGCATATTTTCATGTCTCATCATAACATAAAGGAACCATCCCATAACATCCTACTAAGCCTACTTGTGCAATATGGAACTGAAGTACCATACCCCCAATCCTACTAAGAAAAGTCACCAAGAAGTCATAGTTTAGTTCATGTATCATTCATTATCTTATCATATAGGGAAGAGTAGCCATAACCGATATAGACCATGTGAGCTACATGGAATCCGGTGTCGTATAACCCCACACCGAAAGAAGGTGTCCTACTTGCCTAAGGTAGAACTAAATGTATAGCTATAAGGTGGATCCACTAGCTAAAGTCCTATGTTGCCACATAGTTATGGGATAGGGAAATGACTTATAGTAACCCGACCTCTTGCATTGGTGGGGGAGCTTTAATCTAATGAGTTCACTTAGATGACCCAACCTCTTGCATTGGCCGAAGGGCCTTTACCTCATTTTCCATATCCATTCGGTGCTAAGCATTATTTCCCAAATTATACATAATTAATCTTGAATTGCATTTACATGTGTGAAAGAATGCTCTATCCTTCATTCAATACAATTCATCAAAATAGCTCATAGATTCATTAAAGGTGAGAATGTACTTTCAACCTTAGAATCAACATTAGTATGTGAGTAGGACTTTCACATTACATTCATAGTGTTTTCATGAGAATAGACTTTCAATTAACAGAATAAGATCATCATCATCCTAGACTATTAATACATCATCAAGTGTAAGGGTAAGGGAAGAACAACATTTCAACAATACCATACCTTACACATTAGTCATAGGAGTTTTACTTTCTAAGTGAATCAATCGTTTATACACAACTTTCATCAATATGTACAAACCCTAGTAATTTACCCCTATCAAGGTCTTGCATCATGTCTCAAAATTAAACCTAAAGATACTATAATAGGCATGTTCAATAAGTAGATTAACATAGATACAATTCATAGTAATCATCTTGCATCAATACACCCATCACAATTCATGAAATTAGGGTCATGGGGCAATTCATGGGTTCATAGGGAGTTCTACTATAAAAATCACCATTAAATATCAAATCATACATAATATAAGACAAATAACATAATGAAATCATTTTTAAGAAGAAGCCATGGCTAGAATGAAAACCCTAGTTTTTGAACAATATCCAAATTCGAAATTAGAGTTGGAAAGGCTTCATGGAGAAAACGGTTCCATGAATCAAGGTTCACATATCTTCATTGAAGCTTTGCCCACGAATTGGAGTTGAGAAGATTGATTCTTGAGCCCTAACCTTCAAGTTCTTGGTGTTCTTCAATGGAGGAACTTCTAGAGAGAGAAATATTGAGTGGTGAGGATTTTGGGGAAATATTTGTGTGTTTGTGAATAATGACCAAGTCTTGTGAATTTTCACTTAAAACCAATATATATTTTACCCCTAAAATACCCAAAACGCCCCCACATTAATTGGACTTAAAAAGTAAAAGACTTAAATGACCCTCACTTAACAACCCCGTCTAGGTGTGACGCCCATCTTCACGAGCTGTCGTGAGAACCACAACTCATGGTCCCTCTCGTGAAGATTGGGGCAGTGGCTAGAGTTTGGTGGCATTTGGCTCATGAGCCCAATTCATATCCACGGGCCCCTTTACGGCTCGTGAAGTTGACGATAACACGTGGTCATACCCGTGGAGGGTTGAGGCAGTAGCCCCTCCAAGGTGGCACAAGGCTTACATGCCCAAGGCATCACCACGAGGGGATCCATCAGCCGTGGTCCCTCCCATGGTCCTTGAGGCAGTAACGTCGCCACTTGGGGCCTTTTGCTTACTTGCCTAAGGCAACTCCACGAGCACCTCCCATGGTCGTGGTCATGACCACGGACCGTGGTGATGGCCGTGAAGTTTGAGGCAGTACCTAGGAAAAGTGGTGGCCAAACTTTCATGGCCAAGGCAAGACCACAGCCACCTTCACGAGTCCAGGTGAGGACCAAGACTCGTGGTCCTTCTCATGAAGGTTGAGGCAGTAGCTAAAGGCTAGGGGTAGCCTTCGCCTTTGGGTTTGGCTTTGGCCTTGGCTTGGCCCGTTGGCCATGGCACTTGCATCATGGCCTTGACTCTTATAACTCTCATTCAAGACGTTTATCCTCACGTTTAGGCTCTAGTTTAACATATTTTTTGTCGAAGTGTTACAAGTCGGACAAGTCTGTCAGTAGTGCTGAGGAGTTTATCCAATCCATCTTCCAACATAGTAAGTCGTGCCTTGATTTGATCAGAGTCTTTTTGGATAATGGCAGCAGAGTCAGCAGAGATCCGTGTAGGTTTGACGGATTCAGTTCTGGCCTTTACGGATTCCTTCTTAAGCCAAGTAGTCCCAACGAGTACATAGCCTATACTTGAAAAGGTACATGTATCATATGTAGCGACGATCTCGAGAGGTTTAAAAGAGGAAAGGTCGACAAGGCGATCTAACAAGATGCGAGAAATCAGGAGTCCATAGGGCTGACTAGCAGTCCCACTAGGGTCATTAGCATTTTCCATAGTGTATTCCTTAAACTAGGTGGCCCAGTTGATCTTATACTTCTTCAGCAAACAGTAAAGAACAAAGACATTATGTGTGGTAATGTTACTAAGATACCCCTTCCGAGGAAGAAGAGTTGTAGCCACAATATGAGCATGGATACATTTTCAAAACATAACGACAAAGGTCCAAAATCAGATATGTCGGAGTCGGGTTCAGCCACGACCATTTTGGCACCTTCCACGGAAACCTCAAAAATCAGAGGGCTAAACACCATTCATATACTGTATATCCCCTGAGAACTTGGTACCAAAAATATCTTCCAACAGACGATCATTCACAACTATTCGACTACCCAAAATAAGGGTTTCTAGTTCTCCGCTATCAGGCGAGAAATGAAGTTCGCATAGAAAAATCGAACAGCATCTTGATATAAATCATTACAGCAGAGAGTAAAAAATAGAGCAAGTTTTTGAGCTTTTAGAAAGGTACCTATGGAGCAGTGAGAATTCTTCAGTTGACAAAGATTGATAACTCCTTCAAGGACGATGGGTCTGCTCTAGAGAGCTTCAAACTTGAGTTTTTGTTCAACTCTCCAGAAGTTTTGCATATCTCCACCAGAAATAGATCCAGATGGAGAAGACCGAGGTTTCTTTGCATCCTTCTTTGTAGAGGAAGAGGGTGTCTTCTTAGAGAAGGATTAACGAGTTTCATCCTTAGAGGAATCTGAGGAGAGGGAGATGGTGTCACAGCTAAAAAGGTCTAAAGTGTTTCCAGTAACAACACTCTTAGAAGCCATGGATCTTGTTCACTTCATTATAGGAGAGGAGAAGAGAAGAAATAAGAGAGGATGGATGAGGGAAAGAAGAAGAGAAAGAGCTTATTAAATAGAACATGGAGGAAGATGAAAGGTTTTTGAGTTGATGGAATGGTTTTTGTGTTGATTGAGGAGATGGGAAAGGAAGGTTGTACTGACTTCACAAAGACGCAAACATTAATTAGCGCATAAAATGATATAATAAAGGCAGGTAATCACATATAAGTATCAGTAAAAAAAATAAATTTTGAAAATTGATTATACCGAGATGTTCCCGAAAGATACAAAATCTGTCTTCCAAAAGCGGTTTTGTAAAAATGTCAGCTAATTGATTTTCAGAATCAACAAATTGTAACACAAAATTTCCATTTTCAACATGATCATGAATAAAATGATGTTTAATATGCTTAACCCTACAATGATGCATAGTATATTTAGACAGGTTGATAGCACTAGTACTATCGCAAAAAATAGGAACAATTTCATAGGAGAAATCAAAATTAAGTAATTGATGCATCATCCATAATAATTGGGTACTGCACCTTCCTACTGCTAGATATTCTGATTCAGTAGTGGATAGAGCGATGGATGTTTGGTTTTTGCTATGCCAGGATATTAAGGATTGACCAAGAATTTGACACGTTCCACTTGTACATTTCTATCATTTTTGTCACTTGCATAGTTAGCATCTAAGTAGCCTATTAAGTCAAAATGAGATGAGTGAGGATACCATAGACCTAATTCCGTAGTTCCAATAAAATAGTGAATGATGTGATTTACTGTAGTGAGATGCCATTCCTTTGGAGCGGATTGAAATCATGCGCATTTGCATACACTGAACATGATCTCTGGACGACTTGTAGTGAGATACAGTAAAGAATCAACCATGCCGCAATACATTTTTTCATCCACGTCCTTTCCTGGAGCGTCTATTTCAAGGCATGTAGAAGTACTCATGGGAGTTCCAAAAGCTTTTCCCTTTCCAAGTCCAAATTTCTTTATCAGCTCTTTGGTGTATTTGGTTTGACTGATAAACGTACCATTAGTTGATTGCTTGATTTGTAGTCCAAGGAAGAATGTGAGTTCTCCCATTAGACTCATCTCAAACTCACATCTCATAAGATTTGCAAAATTCTCACACAAGGAGGGGTTAGAGCTACCAAAAATGATATCATCAACATAAATCTGAACTATAAGAATATAAATTCCATCTCTTTGAATAAAAAGAGTTGTATCAATTTTCCCCCTTAGAAAATTATTTTGAAGTAAGAAGGTACTCAATCTCTCATACTAGGCTTTTGGAGCATGTTTCAGGCCATAAAGAGCTTTGGAAAGTTTATAAACAAAATCAGGACAAGAAGAATTTTCAAACCTAGGGGGGTTATTTGACAAATACTTCTTCTTTTATGAAACCATTTAAAAAGGCTCTTTTCATATCCATTTGAAAAAGTTTAAAACGCTTAAAGGATGCATAGGCAAGTAAAATACGAATGGATTCTAACCTTGCTACAGGAGCAAAAGTTTCATCATAATCAATACCTTCTTGTTGAGAGTAACCTTGAGCAACCAAACGGCTTTGTTACGAACAACTTTTCCATTTTCATCCATCTTGTTGCGAAATAGCCATTTCATTCTGATAACAGTGAAATTTTTTGGTCTTTCAATAAGAGTCCATACTTGATTTCTTTCAAATTGATCGAGCTCTTCTTTCATTGCTTGTATCCAAGATTCGTCTTCCATAACTTCATTTATTCGTTTTGGTTCCATTTGAGATACAAGAGCCAAAGAAGCTTGCTTTCGAAGAGAAGACCTTGTCTAGGTTTTATCATCTGGTTTTCCCAGAATGAAGTTTTCAGGATAGCTAGTGTTATGTCTCCATTCCCTGGGAATATCTGTTTTGTCGACTGGAGTAGTCAACTCCACCTCTGCAGTAGCTAGCTCTTCAGTATTAGTTTCAGTAATAACCTTTGAGATAACTTGAGATTGATTGAATGAGGCAGTTTCGTCGTCACCAACTTCTATTTCCTGCACTTTTGGATTAGTGTCATCAAATGCCACATGAAAAGATTCTTCAACACTTAAAGTTCTTTTATTAAATGCTCAAAAAGCCCTGCTAGAAAGTGCAAAGCCTAGAAAAATACATTCATCGCTTCTTGGATCAAATTTACCAAGATTATTCTTACCGTTATTGTGGATGAAACATTTACAACCAAAAGGATGAAAGTAGCTGATGTTTGGTTTCTTTCCTCTCCAGAGTTCATAAGGTGTCTTGTTTAGTATAGGTCTGATAAGACACCTATTAAGGATGTGACAAGCAGTACTTATAGGTTCTACCCAAAAATGGTCAGGGAGATTTCGATCGAGTAGCATGATTCTTGTTGTATCTTGTAAAGAACGATTTTTCCTTTCCACTACTCTGTTTTGCTGAGGTGATCTAGGTGAAGAGAAGTTTTGACTGAACCCATTTTGAGCACAAAACTCTTCAAATGCCTTATTCTCAAATTCACCACCATGATCACTGTGGATAGTTGTAATAAAATATCCTGCTTCTCTTTGAACTTTTCTACAAAATACTTCAAAATTAGCAAATGCTTTATTTTTGTGAGAGAGAAAAATTACCCACGTAAACTTTGAGAAGTCATCAACAATTACAAAAGCATATCTTTTACCTCTAATACTTGCATTTCGAATATGACCAAACAAATCCATATGAAAAAGCTAAAGAGGTTTAGATGTACTTACAATGTCTTTTACTTTAAAAGATGAATGAGTCTGCTTACCCAATTGGCATGCGTCACATATGTGATCTTTCTCAAATTTTAGTTTTGGTAAGCCGATGACTAGTTCAAGTCTAGATAGTTTCTCAAGAGCATGCATACTAGTGTGTCCAAGTTTTTGATGCCATAGCCAAGGATCACTTGTGACTGTAGTAAGACAAGTAAGAGAAGGAAAATCAACATTATTTAAAACATATATATTGTTTACTCGATCTCCAACGAGAGTGAGGTTTTTCTCAGGATGATTGATAATGCAGCTTGTTGTGTTGAAGGTAACTTAAAATCAAGCATCACATAGTTAACTGATGCTAAGAAGATTGTGCTTGAGTCCTTCAACTAGATATACTTCAACCAAATCACATGATGAGCTTAGAGTAATAGCTCCAACTCCTGTTACTTGTCCTTTATCATTGTCCCCAAATATTACAAATCCTCCATCGATATTTTTGAAGGTTTTGAAGTTTTCTTTCTTTCCGCACATATGCCTGGAACATCCACTATCAAGTACCCACATTCCCTTTTTGTAGGTTTTCTTATTTTTCTCCTCACTTGTTTCACCTAGTATCATGAAACATAGGTTGGCCATTTCATCGTGATCATCATCGATTGTTTCTCCTTGATCCCATGCTCCCAGACTTTTAGGATCCTCATTTCTTCGATTGTTTCTTCTTCGTTCTGGGAAGTTTTGTTTTATGTGTCCTGGTTTTCCACAATAGTAGCATCGATCATCATTCCTTTTGAAATCGTTGTTCTTAAAGTCCTGTTGATGTCTCTGTCTTGTTTGTCTAAGCATTTGTCTCACTCCTCAATTTATATGAGTTATTCTTTCGTCTTGATTTTTATTGACTTCTTCTCCACTATCAGATGTCTCAGCTGTGAATGCCACCGTCTTATTTTTATCATTTTTGTTGTACCTATTAATATGATTTTGTTCATAGGCCATTAGGTTGCCTTGAAGTTCATCGTATGTCATCTTCTGCAGATCTCCATCTTCAAGACTGGCAGCCTTAGTTTCCCAAGCCTTAGGAAGACTTCTAACGAGTTTCCTGACTTGTAGTGCATTTGAATACACCATTCCAAGTGATTTGAGTTTGCAGACAATTTTACTGAATCTCGAGAACATGTATTCAACGTTTTCATCTTCTGCCATCTTGAACAACTCATATTCACTTCTAGTTTGTCCCACATTTTTTTTGCAGTTTCACATGTAGATATTTTGTCATACTTGGCTCCACTCACTACATAATATAACAAACTTATAGCTCTAGCATTAGTTTAAATTACCTCTTGTTGTGGGATAAGGAGATTGCTACTAGAAACCTGGACTTAACTTGCATAAAAGGTCTCCACCTCATGAGATAAACTTGTGAACCCAAACTCAACTAGTGTAAAAGGATCACATTTGGAAGCCAGACTGAACTTACATAAAATTTTCCATCTCATATTCAATATCCACTCGGTGCTACGCATTAATTCCAGCGGAGTACTTGCTTGTAAGTCTTGACTTAACTCATATTCTTGGAAGAATGTCCTTGACAATCAATCCAAGCTTAATTCATAAGATAGCTCTTAGATCATGTGTTAGAATAACCTTTCACCGTACATGTCTACATACAAGTCTTAGATTCAATTAGGTGAGAAAGCCTCTCAACCATAGAATCTTCATTATGTGAGAAAACCTTTCACATCATATCATATTCATGCATAGGTGTGTTGATGAGAATATCCTTTAAAAAACACAACTACTACATCATAATCATAGACACTTCACTCTCAAGTGTCCTTAAAGCACTTACATAGATTTCATAAAAACATGCACAATTCTCATACTTTACCCTTTTAAGGTTGAAAGCTCACTTTCAATCAAACACATACATAATTCAATACATAAGACATGTATATCATCATATTTCAAGTAATTCTATCACTAAATGCATAATTTCATAACATTCTTCTTTCATCAACAAAGACCCACATCACAAGATTACAATTGAGAAATATGGGGATTTCATGGGTTCTTGGAGGTTCATCATAAAAACCAAAGGAATTCATCAATTCATGCTTAATATAACATAATTCAATCGTTAGGATTGATTTTGAAAGGAACCCAGGAATTTGGAATCAAACCCTAACATTTGGGGATTTCTATCTTTGTAATTGGGATTTTGAAGGGACTCGATAGATGAAATCTATCCATGGATGAAAGCTATCATACCTTAACAATAAAGCCCAATGAATTTTATGTGAAGAACCATGCTTATAGAACCCTAGCTCCAACTTCCTTCTTCTTCTTCCTCTTCTTCTTCTATAGAGAGATTATTTGGAAATGATGAACTTTAGGAATTTATGACTTAATTGGGTGAATTTAAGAGTTAGAAAGGCTTAATATAGTGACCCTAATTTAAGGCAAAATGACTTCACTTAAGTTGGATTAAAACCGGAAAAGACCCTTAAGTCCTCAACTTAATTAACCGTCCCACAAGCCCCACCCACAAGAACTCATCGACGGACTGTGGATGGACCGGTGAACTATGTGTTGGTGGTCTGGGGGTTGGTTTTTTGGACTTTGACCCACGACTCCTAACCACAGTGCGTAGACCCACCCACTGGGAGTGGGTCCTGGCCTTGGTTCACTACCCCATACTTCCTCCTATGGTGCCCATCCAAGAGGCCCACCAACGGGGAGTGGGTCCAACCACGCAGCATGGTTGGCCCTGGTGGGTGGCATCTAACAGTTCTTACAATCTGCTAACTTTTCCTCTCTTGGGTACGAGGTATTACACAACCTATGGTGGCACATAGTTAAGGGATAATGAGATTGCTACTAGAAACCCGGCCTCTACTAACGAGGGAGCTCCTATCTCATGAGATTGCTTCTAGAAACCTGGCCTCTACTAACAGGAGAACTTCTATCCTATCATCAATATCCACTCGGTGCTAAGAATAAATCCCATAGAATAGTCATTTCTTACTTGAATACATTAATCATGGAAAGGTTCTCTTGGACAACCAAACCAAGCTAGTTCATGAAGATATCTCCTTGTCTTTGATTCAATTAGATGAGAAATTCTTTCAACCTAAGATTCCTTTCTAAGTGAGAAAACCTTTCATATCATGCTAGTTTAGTGTTTAGTGAGAATATCCTTTAACAACACAACATCATCATTTGTACTTTATTCTCAAAGCACCCTTAAAACGTTTGCATAGATTTCATAAAACAATGCATGAGTCCATAATTTACCTTTTGCGGTTCAAAACCCACTTTCAATCATCAATGCTTAGAAAACATGGGTTAGATATGGATTTCATCATAAATACATGTAAATTTTGCAATACATGCTCAATTTCATAAAACTCTTCCGTGAAGATCAAAATCTCATATCATATGATTCATAACTTAAAAACATGGGGGTTACATAGGTTCATGAGAAAATCATCATATTTCATCAATTCATGCATAAGAGATCATAATTAAATCTTTTAAATCAATAATGAAAAGAACCCATGATAATCGAAGAAAACATTAACTCAATTTGGGAATTCTACCTTTTGAAATAGATGAATTTGGAAACTCCATGAATGGAAGGAATCTATGGATGAAAACTATCATACCTTGAGTCCAAAATCAGAGCCTTCAATGGAGGAATTGAGACCTTGACTTGAAACCCTAGGTTGAATCTTCTTCTTCTTCTTTCTAGAGATAGAAATATTTAGATAGCTGATTTGGTTTTCTTTTGTGAATTTGGAAGAATGAAGTGAATGGGTTAATTTTGGGGTTGAAAAGGCTTATATAGGGGTTTTAGCAAAGGATAAAATGATGTAGTATAGGAACTAATTTATTAGAAAAAGATCCAACTTCCCCTAAAAATAACTGACAGCTGGCCACCGATGGACCCCAATCGACGGGCCGTGGTATGTCCTATGTTCTGTCATGATGGACCATGGTTGGCGATCAAAAAGTAGGTTATTTTTGGGCCTCGAACAACGAACTTGATGTTTGCGTAATCAAGACACAACTTCCAGTGCAAGTGTCTACGATCATACAATAGTATAGTAACCCAACCAACGGTTGGGGTCGAGTCCCAAGGCAGTGGTTCCTGAAAATTAGTGGTTAAACGCGAAAGTGCTAAAACTAACCGCAGCTAAAGACTTATGAAATGAAGACATGACAAATTAAAGGGTTTGACACAAGTGTCAATTATAAATAGGGGGTTTGTAAGCAAGTAAAGAGCAAAATAAGCAAAAATAAAAAGAGATACGAATGCGGAGACGGGATTCTTAGGATGTGATAGGAATACGGGTTAGACTAGACTATTGGGTACATGATTTTGATAGTAAATTCGTTGAATATTTGTGACTAGGCTAGAGTATAGTGGGGGTAAACTCTCTCTCGAGCAACTTACCCCGAATGAAATGGGTTCCTCTCGGACACCCACTTACCCCATGAATAACAGCCTCTGCCTTAGCCCACTCACTCTCTCAAGCTGAGTGTCTGGGAGAAGTACTAGGGTTCACTCTCTCGAGCTGAACCTCATGTCGACCCACTCCCACCAGCCATCAATTTAGTAGTCTTAGTTTTACGACCTCTCTCTCGAGCAAGCCAAAAATACAAAGGTGAAATCATATTTGCAACTACAATTTCATTAAGTTCCAACACAACTACTAAACGGAATCACATCTAAACAATAAATAAACTATCAGCAAGCAAGACCCAACAATTAATCTAACCCATATTCACAAAATCACACCCCAAGAATTGGGGTTTTAGCTACACATGTAAAGGAGGTAAAAATGTATACCAATCCCAGTTTCCATCAATGGGTATGCAAGATTAAGTCTTAAAACAAGTCAAAACTGAAGAATCCACAAGACCCAAGTCCAAAATCTTGGAGTTGAAACCCTTTGAATGTTCAAGTTCTTCAAAACTCTCTCCAAGCTTAGAGAGAATATTCTAAGTCTCATATTAAAAATCTGATAATAATAATTTTTACTCTGATACTAAGCGACAAAACTTCAACTAGTATTTATAGTTTTTAGAAAATATGTAGCGAAGGATCACTCGGCGAAGTTAGTCGGGATCGCCGATCAACTAGGCAATGCCCTTTGGTCTAGTTCATCGCCGTCTTGCATTAGCTTTCAGCATCGTCATGTTTTGGATTATTGGGCGACATTGTACAGCTTCGCGGAACTGCTCGGCAATACGCCGACTGCCCCTTTTCACCTCTTATTTGATCCTTTCCTTCAGGGCTCAGCACACTGGAACAAAAGGTGAGGATAAGACCTTTTGGCGACTCACCGAATAGGTTCAGCGATTCTTAGATCTTCATTTCGTCGTTCTTTCTGTTGCCTTTGTTCCTTTTTGCTAAGTAGTGTCCATGCTTTCCCTCAAACTCCAAATACCTGAAACTTAATGGTTTTCATCAGATATTGAGACAAAATATGCATTTGAGGACACTAATTCTATCAAAATATACCCCTAAATGAGTATAATTTAAGGACTCATCAGGACCCTAGCCACGGACCATGGTATGGCCTACGATCTGTAGGTCGGGCCGTGGCCCTGAGCCTCTAAAAACTTGGCAGGGTAGCCAACCCACTGACCCACCTATGGTCCATGGTTCAACCCAAGGGCCGTGGTTGGCCTCCGTGGCTAGCACCTGCAACTTCCCTAAATTTGGTCCATTTTTTTTTTTTTTTGGATACGGGGTTATACAGATTTTGTGCATACTACATACTGTAAGAAGGGGTAAAGTCCATATAAATACCACAAGACCCAGAATTGAGGTATGTTAAGGCTAACCGTTGTATTTCCTTTGAGCACAAATTTTAGAATCCTAAATCGTCAAATGTTGTTTTACAATTCTATTTCTAGAAAGACCTTATCTGAAAGGCATTGTGATTACAATTGACGTATTTTTGTGACTCCATAATGTTGATAATCCACTCATTCGATTATGTAGGGTACTCGGCGTCTATATGTCATTTTTTCTATTCCCTTAACTATAGGCTCATGTATATATATTCTTATTCTTCTTTAGGTATTGTAAGTTAAAAAATTATGGAGGACTATTAAGAATATGGACTAATTCCTCCTTCCTCGCTAATTTTTTTTAAAAAAAAACTTTAAAATAATATGTCGATTTCCAAAACTCTTAAATATAAGTCCTCTGTTTAAACTACTAAAGAACATGTTTTTTTGCAAATACTTTCTTTTACAAACTACTAAGGAAATATATATAGAAACTAAGTGAAGAACCTTAAGCTCTTTATGAACATCATCAAGTTTATGTTACGTTTCTTAATTTGAGTTAAGTGTTCTAGTTTAAAATACAAGCATATAAGCATCTACAGGATACTTGACATATGAAAGTGATTATGAGAATGTGAGAACAAGAGTACCAACATGCCAAGATTGTCAATTTGATTATGGTAACATAGATGCATCACGAATCCATGACATGACATGCTATGCATTCTATTCTGAGTTATAATCAGAAGGTATGGGGCATATTGCCTATATTTGTACGTATGAGACAAAGATGGCTACAAGTTGGTGAATATGGTGTCGGTTAGTTATCGGAAGGCACCACCATTGTTAGCACTTGGTTGGGTGACGTCCATATATATATATATATGTGTGTGTGTGTGTGTTTGTGTGTATTTATGACATACGATTATGAGAGCATACCATGCATATTTAATTTGTATAAGGTCATATGTAAGCCATGGAGGCTATAGAGTTTTTGTTTCCGGTGGTATCTTTATTACAGTTTTTACAAGACCTATTTATGATTCTACTTTCTACCTTACATACCGGTACATTTTTACTTATAGAAATGTCCCATTGCATAGGGACACTGCATTTTTGCTTCGTGCTTGCAGGTCTAGGTACGAATTCTTATTGACCCATCTATTAGGATTTGGGGTTGAGTGGTGACTTGGTATGCTCCACCTCTTCCTACAGTTTTCATAGGATGCTTAATTTTGTTGTACAGTTTGGGTACAGTCATGGAATTGTGATTAACATATCAACTACACCTCATCCGATACTAGGTGTAGATGATCATTAAGCAGTATAAACACAACAAAAGAATTGGGGTCGATCCCATAAAGAGTAGTTCTATTTTGAATTCAAATATGAAGTTCAATAGTGATTTTTGTAGCTGAAGGACTAGAGATTTTTGGAAACTATTAACGAAATTTGAAGGGTGACAACAATGTCAGGGTGAAGGATTTTTAGATCAGAAATCAGCCTCAACAAGTAAGTAGGAATAACCAAATAGGAGAAAGATACTTGGGGATTGACCAACCAATTGCTAAACTCAACTCAATGGGTGCAAATTGCTAACCAAAATTGCTAGCTCTTCATGGGTAAGATGAACTTTAGATAAGGCACTTTTCTCTCGAACAACTACCTCGTTTCAATTGAGTTCTCTCGTACCTCAATGCTCTAAACATAAAGACCAGTCCACAACCTCACCACATCCACTCTCTCGAGTTGGATACATAGAATGAGTCTTGGGATTCACTCTATCAAGCTGAATCCATCATAACCCACTAACTATGAGTGCCAACTTATCACTTTAGCTTTACACTTCTTTCTCAAGCAAGCATAAAACACTAAAGTATATTGAAATAAACATACAATAGAGTAGTTAAACCAGAGCAATAAGTCAAACCCATTTCGCATTAGCACTAAAATTGATAATAACTAACACCCATCAAGTCAAATTCAGCAATTAATCACATTGTCAAACCCCCAAGAATGGGGTTTTAGCTAATCATTATAAAAGAAGGAAATTCAGTACCTAATACATGCTCTATAGCTAGGTATTGAAAATTGAAGTTCTAATATGAATAATATCTTTTCTATTACAACACCAAATTGAGATCTCTTGCTAAAATTGCTTAAAATCAACAAGAATAGTGTTTTTGTTCTCTCTATTTTGTTCCATAATGACTGGATACCTTCTCTCTCTTCCAAAAGTCAATTTATACTAATCTGAGATGTGGCTATTTTGGGTTGAGTGGCGAGGAAAGTTGGGCTTCACCGACTAGTCGATGACTCACCGATCGTCCTTGTCCATTTCCCTTTTTTTCTTCACATTTTCCTCCATCAGGCATTGTAACTTTAGGCGAGGTAGATTGGGATTGCCAATCACTTTCGTGATGTGCCCTTTAGTTCTTTAGATCACCAATTTAATTTCATCTTGGTCTCGATCAATGTGTTTGGTGAAACAATCTTCCTTCACCGATATAAAACACAGTTCACCCAAATTTTCTTGTTCCAAGCTCAGTGTTCTATAAAATAAGGCGGTCTAGGGGTAATTCAGTGATTCGCTGAGTGTTGTTGTCGATCGTCAGGCTTGGTTTTCTCCCCTTCTTCAACTTGTGTTATTTCTTATTGCCTATTAGTGTCCTTTCTTTGCTCCTCCATCCACATACCTAAAAATCAAGGCTTTAACATCAGTTTATGACACAAATTATGCATTTGAGGACACTAAATCTATATAAACAAAACCCCAAATGAGCCCAATCTTCTTCAGTTGCTCCACTAGACAGAGCTGCACCTAGAGGAGCTACATCAGGGACTAGCGGAGGAGAAAACAGTCTATAGGCTATCACTAGTCGCCAAGAGCAAGAGAATTCTCCAGAAGTTGTCACTGGTATGATCAAAGTCTTCACTTATGATGTTTATGCTTTGCTAGATCGAGGAGTGAGTCTATCTTTTGTGACTCCTTATATTGCCATGAAATTTGATATTCTTCTTGCGCAACTTCTTGAGCCCTTTAGTGTTTCTACACTTGTCGAAGAGTCTATTCTAACTTAGATAGTTTATCTTAATTGTACTATTTTCGTCAATCACAAGAACATCATGGCTCGCTTAGTTGAGTTAGATATGGTAGATTTTGATGTCAATGTAGGTATGGACTGGCTTCATGCCTGTTATGCCTCAGACGATTATAGAACTCAAGTTGTTAAGTCCCAATTTCCTATTGAGCCAGTTTTTGAGTGGAGGAGTAGTTCAGCAGTGCCAAGGGTTGTGTATATCACTTAGTCTGAGTTAATGACTCTAGTGTTAAGACACCTCATATTCAGTCAGTTTCAACTGTTAGTGAGTTTCCAAAGGTCTTTCCAGATGATCGATCTTCCTGGAGTCCCTCCTGAGAGAGAAATAGACTACGGGATAGATATTCTTCCCGATACTCGTCCTATATCTATTCCGCCATATAGAATAGCTTCAGCAGAGTTGAAATAGTTAAAAGAGTAGTTGAAAGATTTTCTTGAGAAAGGTTTTATTCGACCGAGTGTGTCACTTTGGGGCGCTCCCATCTTATTTGTGAGACAGAAAAATGGTTTCTCTTAGAATGTGTATAGATTACCGCTAGTTGAACAAGGTTACTATCTAGAATAAGTATCATTTTCTGAGAATTGATGGTCTCTTCGATTTACTTCAGGGTGCCACTTGTTTTTCTAAGATAGACCTTAGATCTGGCTATCATCCGTTGAGAGTAAGAAAAAGTGATATCCCTAAGAAAGTTGACAAGACCCGCTATGGTCAGTATGAGTTCCTAGTTATGTCCTTTGGCTTGACTAATGCTCCTACAATATTCATGGACCTTATGAACAGAGTATTCAAGCCTTATTTAAATATGTTTGTTATTGTATTCATTGATGACATGCTAATCTATTCGTGGGATGAGAAGATCATGCTAGTCATCTCAGAATAGTCCAGCAAACTCTAAGGATAAAGAGTTATATGCTAAATTTTCTAAGTGTCAATTTTGGCTTGAGTCTATAGCATTCTTAGGCCATATTGTTTCCTGTGATAGAATTAGAGTTGACACCCAAAAAATAGAGGCAGTGCAGAACTGGCCTAGACCACGTCTCCAACAGACATTAGGAGTTTCTTGGGATCGGTTGGCTATTATAGGAGGTTCGTCGAGGGGTTCTCAACTATTTCATCTCCTTTGACGAAGTTGAATCAGAAACCAGTTAAGTTTCAATGGTCTGAAGCTTGTGAGAAAAGCTTTCAAGAATTGAAAAAGCGGTTGACTACTGCCCCAGTATTGACCTTACCAGAGGGTACGCAAGGCTTTGTGGTATATTGTGGTACGTCTAGAGTCGGTTTGGGTTGTGTGTTAATGCAGAATGGCAAGGTTATAGCCTACACCTCCAGAAAAATTAAGATTCATGAGAAAAAATAACCAACCCATGATTTAGAGTTAGCCGTCGTAGTATTTGCTTTGAAAATATAGTGTCATTATCTTTATGGTGTTCATTTAGATGTGTTCACCGATCATAAGAGTCTTCAGTATGTGTTTAGTCAAAGAGAGCTTAATCTTAGACATAGAAGGTGGTTAGCGTTAATCAAGGTTTATGACATGAGTATTTTCTATCACCAAGGTAAGGCTAATGTTGTTGGCAACGCCTTGAGTTGATTGTGTATGGGTAGTACTGCCTATTTTTAGGAAGAAAATAAATAGTTAGCTAAATATATGCATAGACTTGTAAGATTAGGAGTTTGTTTAATGGATTCCAATGAAGGAGGAGTAGTGATGATGAATGGGGTTGAATCATCATTACTGTCCGAAGTTAAAGAGAAGCAAGACCAAAATCCTATTTAGCTGGAATTGAAGGAAAATGTTCATAAGCAAAAAGTGATGGCTTTCGAACAAGGTGGAGATGGTGTATTGAGGTATCAAGCTAGATTGTATGTACCAAAGGTGGATGAACTTCAAGAGAGGATGATGGAGGAAGCTCATAGCTCCAGATATTCTATCCATCCGGATTCCATAAAGATGTATGGTGATTTGAGGGAAGTCTATTGGTGGAGTAGTATGAAGAAAGGTATTGCAAAATTTGTTTCTAAATGCACGAATTATCAACAAGTAAAGGTAGAGCACCAAAGGCCCAGCGGTATGGTTTAGAATATAGAGATTCCAGAATGGAAATGGCAGATGATAAATATAGACTTTATTATAGGTTTGTCGCGGTCTCGCAGGCAGCATCATTCCATTTGGGTGATTGTAGATCGAATGACTAAATCAACCGACTTTTTGCCAGTAAAGACTACCCATTCAGCAGAGGATTATGCCAAGTTATATATTTAAGAGGTAATTAAACTTCATGGAGTTCTACTGTCCATTATTTCAGATAGAGGTGCACAATTTACTGCATAATTCTGGAAGTCTTTTCAGAAAGGTTTGGGTTTGAAAGTGAATTTTGAGTACTGCTTTTCATCCTCAGACTGATGGTCAAGCAGAGCGCACCATTCAGAGTTTAGAAGATATGTTGAGGGCTTGTGTTATCGATTTCAAGGGTAATTCGGATGATCACCTTCCTCTCATTGAGTTTGCTTATAACAATAGTTACCACTCTAGCATCCAAATGGCTCTGTATGAGGCTCTTTATGGGATAAGATGCAGATCTCCTATTGGATGGTTTGAGATTGGTGAAGCTGGGTTGATAGGACCAGACTTAGTTCATCAAGCTATGGAGAAAGTGAAGGTTATTCAAGAGAGATTGAAAACAACGCAGAGTCGTCAGAAATCCTATACAGATGTTAGGAGAAGAAACTTAGAGTTTGAAGTAGATGATTGGGTTTACTTGAAAGTTTCACCGATGAAGGGTGTTATGAGATTTGGTATGAAGGAGAAACTTAGTCCCCGTTATATTGGTCCTTACAGAATATCCAAGAGGATCGATAACGTGGCTTATAAGTTGGAGTTACCGCAAGAGTTAGCAATGGTCCATCTAGTATTTAACATCTCTATGTTGAAGAAGTGTATGGGCGATCCTTCCCTTATCATACCTACTGAAGATATTGGTATTAAGCATAGCTTATCTTATGAGGAGGTTCCCGTTTAGATTCTAGATCGCCAAGTTCGCAAGTTGAGAACCAATGAAGTAGCATCAGTCAAGGTTCTATGGAGGAATCAGTTTGTTGAGGAAGTTACTTGGGAAGTGAAGGAGGACATAAAGAAGAGGTACCCACATCTCTTCGAGTCCGGAGAGGTTCCAAACTACGGTACTAATCTTTTCTTGGCATTTGTTTTAAGTTGGCATGTTGTATTTATATTTTGCTTGTTGGGTGTTTGAGTTGAATGTTAGATGTTACACCCTTAGCCTACTAAGACTAATCTCATTCGAGGATGAATTTTCCCAAGGGGGAGATATTGTAACACCCCACTATTTGAAAGAGCTAGAATTAGAAAGAACCATTTTTCGAAAGAATGAAAATTCTGAAATTTGGCAAGTTATATTAAGTATGAGTTTTGGGTCAACTTCAAACGACCATAACTCCTAATACAAGATGATTTAGGTGGGCTACAAGATATCAAATGAAAGGTCTTTGAATTATCTTTCCAACGCTAATGAGTTTGCTAATTTTTGAGCTCGTATAAAGGAGATATGTCTGTTTGAATTCAGGTTGTCCGAATAAGGAAAGTCACCCGGATTTAAGAGGAGTATTTTGGTCATTTCATTACCCCATAAATTTATTTCGTTTTTAGTAATTAATTAGGGGTCTAAACTTATTTTGTTCAGTTTACACCATCATAGGTATGCTAGAGCTTTGAGAGAAGAGAAAAGAGGAGTAAAGAAGAGAAAAGTCAAGGCGTTCTAGGAGATTTCTTGCGGGATCAAAGTTGTTTCACCAAGGGTTGATCCCTAAAGAGGTATGTGAGTTCACATAGAGTTGGGTTCGTTCACCCACGCGCCAATCATGTTAATTTTAGCGTTAAGTTCTTTCTAGAAAGTTGAAGATTGATATTGTTGAATTGTGTTCTTGAAATTTACTTTTGTTCCTGAGATTGAGATAAGATTGATGAGTTCTTAAGGAAATCATTTCAATTTTAGAGTTGTTTTTTATTAGATTATTGTGTACATGTATTGGGTATCTGAATCTAAAGAGAATTTGAGAAAAAGAATAGAATTTAGTCAAATTAAGATCAGAAAATGAGTTGAAAATTTGTCGAGTTAGCCTAGGGAGAGGCTGGCGCGATGCGTCCCTGATGCGCTAGAGGGGTTGTGGCGGTGCGCTAGTAGTGTGCCAAGATTGAGCCTCTGAACTTTTGGGGCTAGCTCCCCGCGCCAGTAGAGCACCCAGGACGTCTGCCCCCACAATTTTTCCATCATTTAGCCCATTTGAGCCCTTATAAAGTGCACTAACACTTCCTATTGATTCTAACTACTCTAAATGACTTCTAAAAATCTAGAAATCATCTATAAATATGAATCATAAACTTGAATCCATAAATTCAAACTCAAGGTAGAACTAAGAGTCAAGTCTTGAAAGTTCTTCGAGTCATTTTAAGAAGTCTTTCTACAATCTTTTAAACTTGTTTTAAGACATGAGCATTGAGTTGAGAAACAATAAGAGTGAACTTCATCTTCTTTAAAACGTTATATGGGAACTAAGTATTCCCAAAGAGTGAATGTTTTCACATTTAAGATGAGAGGAAACACCGATTTCTAAATGTGTTTTCTTGAGTAGTTTTGAGTCCATCTCTTGTAAGAGATAAGCTTTTTGAGTGATAACCCAAACCACGGAGAAAGAGTTATCTTTTTAAACGTATGAGATGAGTATATTTTGGGAGTAGTATTGAGCACTAATATGGGGACGAGTTCATAATAACTCAAGTCTCCATAAACCATGTAGTTATCATGGGTAGAATGGGTCATACATTTTAGATGGTTCCTTAATGCTTTGTAGCATAGACTAGTGGATCCACTTAGTTGAGGTGTTCTATATCACAACAAGTTATAGGACTATTCCAGAAGCGTGGATGAGATGTTGTATTATCACATAACTTATAGTGATGGTTGTCGGCTAGAGAAACTGCCAAAGAGTTATATTATACTTTATTATATATAAATTGAGTTATCATTGTATTTTTCAATACATTGATTTGCTACGTACTGTTTAAATGCTTTATATAAACTGCATCTTTATTGTTGTTTATTTCTGCATTGAGTTGAGTATCCATGAGTTGAGTAAAGCTGAGGTAAGTGTTTCTTCAGAATTCAGTTGAAGCTTATTTCATGTCAGTTTTCCCCTCTCATTCTCGTACATTCAATGTACTGACGTCATTTGGCCTGCATCATTTTTTGATGCAGATACACGTAACCAGGATCAACATCCAGCACTTCGTTGATCCAGTTGAGCACTTGGAGTCATTTAGTGAGCCTCCTTGATTTCTAGAGGATCCTTTTTTTTTTGTTAATTACAATTGTTAGGATGATCGGGGTTCTTGTCCCGACATCCCTCATAGTGTTAAAGGCTTCATAGACAGTTAGACGTTATTAGTTCATTAGTCTTATTCATTTCAACTGTTTTGTTTTGTTATAAGACTTGAGTTGCCTTATTTTCTAGCGAATGTTTCCTTTACAACATTCTATGTTATTTCATGAGCTTATATTTGTTGATTAAAGTCTTCCGTTGAGTAGTAAGCTAGGCCAAGGGTTCGTTTGGGGCCAGCAATAGTTCTCGAGTGTTAGTCCTTCCCGGGGTGTAGGCTCGGGGTGTGACACTTACATACCTTGAAGAACAAGGTTCTTGAAGATTCTTGAAAAATCTTGAAGAAGAACTTGATTAGAAGCCTTGAAACCCTGCCTTGAAGGTAAACGATCAAGGAAAACCTTTATTGAGATTCTTGAATTAGTTTCTTGAAATCTCTATGGCCAAGAATTATGATTTTCATTAGTGATTTATAATTGTATGGAGGAATTTGAGTTGAAAAGAATGGAATTCTTGGAGAAAGACATACATTGAAGAAGAATCTTGAATGGAGTCTTTTACTTTGATTATTCCTTAGGGTTTTGCCCTAGGGTTTGAGAGAGAAGAGAATGATGGATTAAAAGATGAAAATCTGATTGTTTTGAGCCTTTTATTAGTCAAGAAATTCATTTGGTCTTTTCTTGGAGGTAAAAAGACAAAAAGGACCCTTTTTAATGTTTTCCCGTCAGCTAATTCATAACAGCATTGTATTAGGTTACTAAAATGGTCATAAATTTTTACTCATAAATTGGATTGACGCAAAATTGGTGGCGTTTGAAAGTAGATTCAAATAGCTTTAATTTGATAGGTTATGGGCCACGTAAATCTTTATATTCTAAGAGATATGATCGTTTGAAGTTGACCTAAGTAGAATCTTACATTAAAACATAATTGATAAGGAAACTTCAAGAACTCATCAAGTAATATAAATTGCTCAATATTTATGGATAGATTAACAAAAGAAACTAATGATTGGCATGTGGGTGAACAAACCCAACACTATGGAAGCTTACATACCTCAAAGAACTAGGTTTTTGGCGAAATCTTGAATTTCTTGAACGAACGCTTGAAACTTTGAACTTTTTCTCCTCTTGAATCTTCTCTGTAAAACCCTAAACGCTTTTGGGGGTGAATGAAACTGATTCTGATCTGTTTAGACCCTTAATTGGGTAAAATTTGCATTTAGAATACGTGGGGGTAAGGAAAAAGACTATAATACCCCTCCTATTTTCGGGTAACAGACATCAAAAACTGAATCTTGAGAAAATTGTCAAATGCTTGTGAGAAACGTTTTCCACAGTTTGTTGCATCTGAGTACTAGATGTGACATTGAAAGTAATTTTTATTTTTGTCTTTCTTTTGAGTTTAATTTTCAACTTAATGTTATCACTGAACATAGGGAGAAAAATAGATTTTTCAAACTGTTTATATTGATATTTCAATGTGTTTAGATTGTTGCGATCCTCAATTCAAAGTTCTATTCTAACAAGAGATCATTAATTCTCAGGAGGAAATCGTAGTTTTTTATGATAGTGTACTATGGATTTTCTTGGTAAAAATTAATTAGTGTTTATATTGAAGAATTAGATAGTTTCCTTTGCTAATTTAGATTAGTACTCGGCATAAATCTAATCTCCATTTCCCCTCAATTATGTAACTACAAGTTTAGTTACTCTTGAAACTTTGAGAGTTATTTACCTTGTCGTAATTCCCCTTAGTTTGTATTGTGTGGCCTCCACATACATTGTACAATCACCCTTAACATAAAGGATAGAACAATATAAGGTTATATCTTGTTTGGATGGTTGTTACTAATTGTATTGTACTATGTTGTTAGTTTAAATACATTTATTTAGAGTTTTATTTAAATTTTATTGTATCATATCAATAAATTTATCATTACGTAACGACAAAAGCCTAATTTTGTGTAACAAAAATTTGGTGTGATCGCATTATTACCTTGTCTTTTTCTCATTTTTCTTACTATTTAATAATCTAATTTTATCATTTATCATACCTTTTTATGGTAGTTCAATCCAATACCCCTACAAATTGTAGATGTGTGACACTATGTTACGACAAAAAATAATACAATTTATCTTAATATTTTATTCTTTAAAATAATACAATATAATACAACACAATACTATATAATATGAAATAATAGGTAACAACCATCCAAACTGAGTGTAAGGTGTCCTAAGCTCTCCTTCAAGTACAATAGAAACTTCAAATTGTGCTTGAAAAAGGTTGAAGCAAAGAGTTAATTTTAACTGAAAATGCAGTGATGATAAAAGAAAAGAGAAACAAAAGAAAATGAAGAACCTCAAAATTACTTCTGAACTCATTAGACTTGAATAAAATAATCCCAATGAAGCTAATTTACTAGTAAAACTTTTCTATATATCTACGAAATTAAATCTGTAAATTCACAATATCATTTGCAACCTTTTTAGGAAATGAAATTTAATACCTTAAAATATAGTAGTATTGAAGCTCTATATAATCTCCTTTCATATTTTTATCTTAAGATAGTTATGAAAAGCTCTAAGTAGTCTCTTATGAGTAAGTAAATTAAATTTTGAACTATATCAGGGAAACTAGAAAATTACATAAACCTATAAATTAAAAAAAGAAAAACTACAAGATACTAAAACTATGAATAATAAAATAGTAAAAGACTTAATTAAGTTTCTTTCTACTGACAATTTGAACAAGAGAGCCTTCACAATTTATACACTCCTTTAAAGAGTGCATATATTTTTTATTTGTCTAAATGATATTTGAAGCATCTAAAAGTATGTCTATGTCAATTATTTTTCAAATGATTTGGCTGGCCTATTAAGCGCACAAAGAAGTATTCTATAAATTCTACATATTTTTCAAGTTGCACGCTGATACGTCAAAATCAATTATTTATATTTAATTTTTATTTAATCTTCAGATACTCCCAACTGAGTTCAAACATCAGTGCAAACTCAATATTGTTAAACAATTGGCATTTTTTCTAGCTTATTATTTTTACTGCTTTTTTACTTATTTCAGTTTAGTGCTTCCTATTTTCTAGATAGACTTAGTCAACTTTAGTTGCTCAACTTTCTGAAGTTAGTGGCCACTTTAATGGCTATTAGTGGCCTCTTTTATGGTTGTTAGTGGCACATGTTCTTATTTACTTTTAACATCCACTTTGTAAGTGGCTACTAGATAGGAAATGGTTAGGTTTTTCCTTGTATAAATTCAGATCTTATGCAAATTAATACATAGCTGGAATTCATAAGTTCACTCTATTTTTATTCTTCAAATCAGTTTCTTAAGTATTTTTGTTCTTGCAGTAGTATCAGAGCCTCTATTTGATCTTACAGGACCAAAAAGTTTTAACCTACAATACAAATGGCATCCAACAACCTACCTTTAGATCCACAATTCACTTTCACCAGTGAAAATTACCAAATCTGGTCTGTGAAGATGCAAGTTTTTCTGGAAGCCTATGAACTTTGGGAAACTGTGACGGAAGATAAACCACTTGCTGCTCTACCAGCAAATCCTACCTTGGCTCAAATCAAATCCAACAACAAAGAGAAGGTAAAGAAATCTAAAGCCAAGTCATTTATGCAGAATGTTGTGGCAGATTCTGTGTTTTTACAGAATCATGGCTTGCAAAACAGCAAAAGAGGCTTAGGATAGGTTCAAAGAAGAATATCAAGGCAGCGATAGAACACGTCAAATGCAAGTGTTGAACCTGAAAAGAGAGTTCTAGTGCTTAAATATGCAGGACGATGAAACAATCAGTAAGTATGCTGATCGAATCTCCTTAATTATTAATAACATTAGACTTCTTGGTGAAGAATTTACAGACAATCGAATTGTGGAGAAAGTTCTTGTGACTCTTCCTGAGAGGTTTGAATCTAAGATTTCCTCTCTTGAAGAATCCAAGGACCTGGGAAAACTTTCATTAGGTGAACTAATGAGTGCTCTTCAAGCACAAGAGCAAAGGAGGACTATGAGACGGGACAAGTTCACTGAAGGAGCTTTCTCTATACAAAAACAAATATTTGGTAAAGGAAAGCAACAAGTCAACCAAAAGAATAAGAGCAAGGATGATGGAGGAAATAATAGTGGAGATGTGAAGTAGAAGTCCCCTCAGTGCAAACATTGTGAAAGAACTACACATCTAGAGAAGTACTGTTGGTGGAGGGTCGAGGCTATATGCGGTAACTTTAAGCAGACGGGACACATATCCAAGGTCTGCAAATCAAGAACAAAGACCTGTGGTGCTTTGCAAGCACAAGTAGCAGAAGCTGAGATGCACATGAGGAGCAACTCTTTGTAGTTTCATACTTTTCAATCAATGAATCCTCTGATTCATGGCTTCTTGATAGTGGTTGCACACATCACTTGTGCAATGATGTTGAAATGTTCAAATTCCTTGATGATACGTACCAATCTAAAGTAAAAGTGGAAAACGGTGAGGCAGTAGAAGTCAAAGGCAGAGGTACAGTGTCTATCTCAACAATATCAGGTATCAAAACTATTCTTGATGTTTTGTACACACCTGATATGAGTCAAAATTTGTGGAGTGTTGGACAAATGCTTGAAAATAATTATTCTCTGCATTTTAAGAATCGTGAATGTGTTGTTTCTGACCCTTCTAGAGTAGAACTATTTTATGTCAAGATGAGCAACAAAATGTTTTCAGTTGATTGGGAGAAAATAACTGAGCAGGCTTACACTGTTACTTCACAAACATGTACAAACCTATGGCACAAAAGGTTTGGTCACTTCAATCTGAGAAGCATCGCAGAGATGAAAAAGAAGGGGCTAGTGGAAAATATGTCTGAATTTCATTCTAATGCTCAAGTTTGTGAAACTTGCCAACAGGGAAAGCAAACAAAATTGCCATTTCAAGTTAATCAAGTATGGACAGCTAACCAGAAACTTCAGCTCATTCATACAGATGTTTGCGGCCCAATGAAAACAGATTCATTGAGTGGTAACAAATACTTTCTCCTCTTTATTGATGACTACACCAGAATGTGTTGGGTTTATTTCATTATACCGAAGAGTGAAGTCTTTAATGTTTTTAAACAATTTAAAGCTTTAGTAGAAAATCAATGTATTCTTAGTATTAAGGCTTTAAGGTCTAACAATGGAGGACAATATACTTCTTCTCAGTTTGTGGAGTTTTGTAATAGCACATGTATTGAATGCCAATGGACATTACCATACACTCCATAATAAAATGGCGTGTCTAAAAGGAAGAACATGACAGTAATGGAGATGGCTAGATGTCTTTTGCTCGAAAGAAAGATCCCAAATCAGTTTTGGGCGGAGGCAGTCAATACCTCTATATATTTGCTGAACAGATTGCCTACAAAGGTCTTGCAGGACATGACTCCGTATGAAGCTTGGTGTGGGAACAAACCATTAGTACACCATCTCATAATCTTTGGGTGTATATGTTATTATCGAGTTCCAGAAACAAAGAGGACTAAGCTGGACAACAAGGCTCATAAAGGCATATTTATGGGCTATATGTTACTCCCCGAGCCTACACCCTGGACGTGGCTGGTACTCGAAGACCATTACTGGCCCCTAAGCGAACCCTTGGCCTATCTTACTGACTCAGCTGAAGACTCTAAACATTTTACTATAATCAAATAAACTTACTCAAATAACTTTAGTGAAATAACTCAGAATGTTTAATGGTCAACATTCAACTTGGCCAAAATGGCAACTCAAGTCTTAGCATATGAAAAATAATAAGAAGACTAAAGAACTAATAAGTGATTGTCTATGAAGCCTCTAAACAACTGAGATGGATGTTGGGACGATCCCCACAACATCCTAATGAACTAAACTAGAAAGTAAATAAAGGAGTTCTCCGAATGCAAGGAGGCTCACCATATACTCTGAGTGCTCAAGCTGGATCAACGAGCCGCTGGATGCTGATCACGGTTACCAGCGTCTGCATCATAAGAAGATGCAGGCCGACTAGCATCAATACATTGAATGTACGAGTATGCGAGTTGGAATGCTAAAACAAGATATAGGCTTGAAAGGAATCTGAAGAAAACACATACCTTGGCTCTTCTCAACTCATGAATAAACTTAACTCAGAATAAATCAATGAAATATATGCATTATATGAAAAGCTTTATAAAACAGTAAAAGCAACTTAGTTCATTAAAGAAAATGCAATAACAAACTCAACTTTACTCATATACAAAGTAATATAGTTTAGGTGGGAGTTTCTCTAACCGACAACCACCACTATGAGCCTAAGTGGTGATACAACGTCTTTTGACATGTTGCTAGAAGGGTCCTATACTTTGCCGTCATATATTACGTACTTAACTTAGTGGATACACTAGCTTAACTTATGTGATCATCTAAAAAGTATGACCCATTAATACCCATGATCGCTACATGGTTTCGGAAGGGTCAAAATGGTTTTCAGTTAAAAACAAAAAGGAGCCCTGAGCTCAAACATCCACAAAAAGCAGTGTAAAAATAGAACAACCCAAATATATACAGAACAAAACAAGAATGTCAACACAAAAGGTGAGGGACTCACCCCATCATAAATAAAATCATTTGTCCTCAAACGCAAATAACAAAATATTCAGAATCTAGAATAAAGAAAGACAGAGAGAGAGGTAATGAGGGGATTTATCTAAGAAGTCTCTCCATCTATCTGGGCATCAGTGCCCTGAGTATTATCATTCTGACTCTAGTTCTCTGCTTCCGCTGCTACAGCGAGATTAGCCATAACCATATTATCCAAATCATGAGCTGCTCCAAAGGCTTGTACCACATTGATGAACCCTCGGGTCCACGAAGGGACATTAGGGTCAATGGGAATCCTCCTACTGGAACTGGTTTCCTTGCTCTTTCTCTTTGATTTAGTCTTGTTTGGCTTTTCTGCATCTCTCCTGAAATTTTATGCTCTTATGTGTAGAGGTGGCATGTCTCTTTTGAAACTTTGGATCTGGCTATGTCTGGAAAATCTTGAGATAATGTTAGAACGTTTTTGACAAACTAAGCAAAGATATTCAGTTGCAGGTAGATGGTCAGTCTATTCGACTTGTTGCCGAATACCTTCGGCAAGCCATGGTTAGTTCACCGAAGGTCACAACGTAGAAAGGTTAGGGGTGCAGACATAGGGCGATTAACATAGCATTCGGCTAGTTGTCGAGTGCACTTGGCGATCTTGTGCTTCTGGCCGAAAGTTACAGCAGCCACAACAAATAAAGCATGATAATAAGGGCGAGTGGGGCCACTTAGGCGAACCTCGAAATGGTTCGGCGAGTTAGTCACAGCTCGCCGAATGACCCAACGTGCCTACTTTTGATCCAACTTCTCGAAATTGGCCCTGCAACCCCCAAAAACACAATTTAAGGACAAATAGCTCAAATTTGACCAAGAACCATCATATATGAATACTACCCATCACGCATTAACCCTACTCGATGCATTCGAAAACAAGGTTTTAACAGTTAAGGCGGTTCAGGCGAGGATATCATAGACAAATCGACACATAAACAATTCAATCCAATCAAGGAGGTTCAACAGAGTTCATCATAGCATTTGCAAATGAGTACAATTCAGACAACACAATCACGGGGTTTGAGAAACTAACCTATTGCGCTGCTCAAATGTTTATCGAAACGCTAGGAAGCATTGTATTCCAATCCCGCGCATAAATCAACTAACCAATATACTCCAAAACTGCAAGAAAAATAAAACTAGAGTGCAGGTGTGAGTTTGTGGAGGTAGAGAAGTGATGGAAAGAGAATGAAGTTAGAATTTTTTAAACCTTTGGCTGAAAGACCGTCCAATTCTGGTCTATTCGGTGACATTAGTATCGATCGCCGAACCACTTTGCGTTTCACAGAGTGTTCACTTATCTCACCGAGTTTTACAGGACCTTCAGTCCCCACCACTAATAAAAGCATTTGTCATCAAATGCAAATAACAAAATATTCAGAATCTAGAATAAAGAAAGACAGAGAGGGAGGTAAAGAGGGGATCTTGCCTAAGTAGTCAATCCATATATTTGTGCATTAGTGCCCTGAGTATTATCATTTTGACTCTGGTTCTCTGCTTCCACTGCTGCAGTGAGATTACCCTTAACCATATTATCCAAATCATGAGTTTCTCCAAAGGCATGTACCACATTGATGAACCCTCGGGTCCACGAAGGGACATTAGGGTCAATGGGAATCATCCTACTGGAATTGGTTTCCTTGCTCTTGCTCTTTGATTTAGTCTTGTTTGTCTTTTCTGCATCTCTCCTGAAATTTTGTGTTCTTCTGTGTAGAGGTGGCACGTCTCTTCCTGCAACTTTGGATCTGGCTATGTCTGGAAAATCTTGAGATAATGTTAGAACGTTTTTGACAAACTAAGCAAAGATATTCAATTACAGGTAGATGGTCAGTCTATTCGACTTGTCGCCGAATACCTTTGGCGAACCATGGTTAGTTCACCGAAGGTCACAGTGTAGAAAGGTTAGTGGTGCAGACATAGGGCGATTAACATAACATTCAGCGAGTTGCCGAGTGCACTTGGCGATCCCGTGCTTCTCGCCGAAAGTTATAGCAGCCACAACAAATAAAGCATGATAATAAGGGTGAGAGGGGGCACTTAGGCGAACCGCGGAGTGGTTTGGCGAGTTAGTCACAGCTCACCGAATGACCCAACGTGCCTACTTTTGACCCAATTTCTCGAAATTGGCCCTGCAACCCCCGAAAACACAATTTAAGGACAAATAGCTCAAATTTAACCAAGACCCATCATATACGAATACCACTCATCACGCATTAACCCTACTAGATGCATTCAAAAATAAGGTTTTAACAATTAAGGCAGTTCAGGCGAGGTTATCACAGACAAATCGACACATAAACAATTCAATCCAATCAAGAAGGTTCAGTAGATTTCATCATAGCATTTGCAAAAGAGTACAATTTTGACAACACAATCACGGGTTTTGAGAAACTAACCTATTGCACTGCTCAAATGTTTATTGAAACTCTAGGAAGCAATGTAATCCAATCCCGTGCATAAATCAACTAACCAAAATACTCCAAAACTGCAAGAAAAATAAAACTAGAGTGCAGGTATGAGTTTGTGGAGGTAGAGAAGTGATGTAAAGAGAATGAAGTTAGAATTTTTTAAACCTTTGGCTGAAAGACCGTCCAGTTCTTTTCTATTCGGTGACATTAGTCCCGATCGCTGAATCTCTTTCCGATTAATAGAGTGTTCACTTATCTCACTGTGTTTTACAGGACCTTCAGTACCCACCACTAATAAAAGCATTTGTCCTCAAATGCAAATAACAAAATATTCAGAATCTAGAATAAAGAAAGATAGAGAGGGAGGTAAAGAGGGGATCTTGTCTAAGTAGTCGCTCCATATATATATGCATCAGTGCCCTGAGTATTATCATTCTGACTACGGTTCTCTGCTTCGGCTTCTGCCGCGAGATTAGCCTTAACCATATTATCCAAATCATGAGCTACTCCAAAGGCATGTACCACATTGATGAACCCTCGGGTCTACGAAGGGACATTAGGGTCAATAGGAATCCTCCTACTGGAACTTGTTTCCTTGCTCTTGCTCTTTTATTTAGTCTTGTTTGGCTTTTCTGCATCTCTCCTGAAATTTTGTGCTCTTATGTGTAGAGATGGCAAGTCTCTTGCTGTAGCTTAGGATCTAGCCATGTCTGCAAAATCTTGAGATAATGTTAGAATGTTTTTGACAAACTAAGCAAACATATTCTGTTGCAAGTATATGGTCAGTCTATTCGACTTGTTGCCGAATACCTTCGGCGAGCCATCGTTAGTTCACTGAAGGTCACTATGTAGAAAGGTTAGGGGTGTAGACATAGGGAGATTAACATAACATTCGGCGAATTGCCGAGTGAACTTGGCGATCATGTGCTTCTCGCCGAAAGTTACAGCAGCCACAACAAATAAAGCATGATAATAAGGGCGAGAGGGGGCACTTAGGAGAACCGTGGAGTGGTTCGGCGAGTTAGTCACAGCTCGCCGAATACCCAACGTGCCTACTTTTGACCCAACTTTTCGAAATTAGCCCTGCAACCCCCGAAAACAAAATATAAGCACAAATAGCACAAATTTGACCAAGACCCATCATATAAGAATACCACCCATCACGCATTAACCCTACTCGATGCATTAGAAAATAATGTTTTAACAGTTAAGGCATTTCAGGCGAGGTTATCACAGACAAATCGACACATAAACAATTCAATCCAATCAAGGAGGTTCAGGAGATTTCATCAAAGCATTTGCAAATGGGTACAATTTTGACAACACAATCACGGGGTTTGAGAAACTAACCTGTTGCGCTGCTCAAATGTTTATTAAAACGCAAGGAAGCAATGTAATCCAATCCCGCGCATATATCAACTAACTAAAATACTCCAAATCTACAAGAAAAATAAAACTATAGTGCTGGTGTGAGTTTGTGGAGGTAGAGAAGTGATGGAAAGAGAATGAAGTTAGAATTTTTTAAACCTTTGGCTGAAAGACCGTCCAGTTCTTGTCTATTCGGTGACATTAGTCCCGATCGTCGAACCTCTTTGCAATTCACAGAGTGTTCACTTATCTCACCGAGTTTTACAAGACCTTCAGTCCCCACCACAAATAAAAGCATTTGTCCTCAAATGCAAATAACAAAATATTCAGAATCTAGAATAAAGAAAGACAGAGAGGGAGGTAAAGAGGGGATCTTGTCTAAGTAGTCGCTCCATCTATCTGGGCATCAGTGCCCTAAGTATTATCATTCTAACTCTGGTTCTCTGCTTCTGCTGCTGCAGCGAGAATAGCGTTCACCATATTATCCAAATCATGAGCTGCTACAAAGGCATGTACCATATTGATGAACCCTCGCGTCCACGAAGGGACATTAGGGTCAATTGGAATCCTCCTACTGGATATAGTTTCCATGCTCTTGCTTTTTGATTTACACTTGTTTGGATTTTCTACATCTCTCTTGAAATTTTGTGCTCTTATGGCGACATAGGGCGATTAACATAACATTCGGCGAGTTACCGAGTGCACTTGGCAATCCTGTGCTTCTGGCCGAATGTTACAGTAGCCACAACAAATAAAGCATGATAATAAGGGCGAGAGGGGGCACTTAGGAGAACCACGGAGTGGTTCGGCGAGTTAGTCACAACCCCGCTGAATGACCCAACGTGCCCACTTTTGACCCAACTTTTCAAAATTGACCCTGCTACCCCTGAAAACACAATTTAAGCACAAATAACACAAATTTGACCATGACCCATCATATACGATTACCACCCATCACGCATTAACTCTACTCGATGCATTAGAAAATAAGGTTTTAACATTTAAGGCAGTTCAGGCGAGGTTATCATAGACAAATCGACAAATAAACAACTCAATCCAATCAAGGAGGTTTAGCAGATTTCATCATAGCATTTGTAAATGAGTACAATTTTGACAACACAATCACGGGGTTTGAGAAACTAACCTATTGCGCTGCTCAAATGTTTATTGAAACGCTATGAAGCAATGTAATCCAATCTCGCGCATAAATCAACTAACCAAAATATTCCAAAACTGCAAGAAAA